>JAJHSJ010000006.1:91030616-91130616 GCA_021015155.1 Magnolia officinalis | reverse complement strand
AATAAATAGTTGAAAATTCTGCCAGAGTTAAAAGACAACTCTTATACTGTAACGCCCCGAATCTTCAGGACCCGAGTACACGACCCGTTTCCCAAAAACCTGAGTGTTAACCTTAAAGGATGGTCAAATATATTTTTTCATCTTTTATCAGAGTAAGCAGACGAGCGTAGAATGGACAAGTAAGCATAAAAGAAAGTTTCAATTATCATTTAGAATATACAAGAGAGTGCCCATAATGACTTATACAAACTAATGTTTCCATTCTTACAAATACAAAATAAAATAACATTACATGAGAAACAAAGTAAATTTGCAACAATCTTGAGCTGTGAAATCCTGTAGCAGCCCTTAGTAAATATAAACAGGCATCATTGTCAACCATAGCCTGCTCCTCACCAATATGAATGTGAACATCATCAGGGCCACTTGTGCTACTTGTACGGTTATATATATGATGGATGAGTGGCCAACTCAGTGTGAACTCCCCTCAAGATTACACACCGCCGCATTAGGTAAGAAATAGTATAAAACATTCAGACAACCAAAACAGAGTAGATGCAGTCTTATTATATACATGAACGTGTGAATGCAATCATTGTCCCGGGTAAAACATCCATACGGACATAGGGGTCGTCACCCATGCAATCATCGACCCAGGTAAGACATCCAGACGGTCTGTGCCTCGGGTAAAACATCCAGACTGGCAAATATGTACGATAACAACAGATGGTGGTTGGTGCCTCGAGTAAGACATCCAGACAGGCGAATCTGTATGTTACGTATGATAGCAATAGATACTGGTCTGTGCTATGCATGCATGATTATCCATCTCGTTATTAGTCCAATTACAACCAACCAATTTAAATAAGCTCACGGTCACTATGAGGAGCACATGGCCCAGCGTAGGCCGACGGCACAGGCATAGTGTCTCATTTCACCATCCCCGGCCCATGAGGATACCATCTTAGGATGTTTAATGGAAACCCGTCGACTAGTGGCCAATCATATTACAATATATGGGGCTTACCATCGAATGGTTGCACAATATAAAATATTTAACCCATATAGGAAAAATACTAGAACAAAGCCACATAGGGCGATATCAAAGTAGGCCACATAGGGTGAGTATCAGAATCATGCGATAAAAGACCATTCTTGAAAACCATTGGACACAACAACCCTGGATGGTAGGCCCACACCAATGATCCATCTAGACCACAACTAAATAACCACCAAGTTGAAGGTCCATTACGATCACAACTAGTCAAGTTACATCCCAAGTATGGGTGTACATTCATATGTGAGAATTTTCCACTAATGTACCAGTTTAAGTTCCATACGCAGTCCACATGAGAAAATCCACAAGCATGAACAATTATACGGATAATCATAAAGCATGTAATACAACAATTCAATTTCCACCAGCTAACACATGTGATTAAAAAGGGAGATATCAATTATGAATTTGAATAAAAACTATAACTAAGTTAATGAGAAGATGGAAAGCTCAAGGGGAAGAATCATCACCTAAGAGTCGTAGTACGTTTTTTGGTTCAATTTTTCTACGTGAAGTTAGTGGCTCCTAGTCACTCACTTAGTCTCCTAGAGAATTCGCTTATATTAGACAATGATTCCTAAAGCTTTAAGAACATAAGGGATTGGTGGGGCTTGAAAGGTCCATATTTAAAATTGTTTGGACCTTCATCAGAGAACCAGGCCCACCAAATACTTGCCACAACAAGTGACCTGATTAGGCTTAACCTGGGCCTGATCTGGCCCAACTTGGTGGCTCCAAGGTGGCCCAAAAACTAGGCTTGGCTCCCATGAGTTTGAGTTGGCCTAACTGGACTATCTACCCATTCATCTATTCATAGAAATCATTTTAGAGTTTTCCCCAAAAATGAGTCTCACCGGGAGATCACATGGACCCACAAATAGCAGTGGAGATAATGATTTCCACTGTTGGCAATGCACAGGACCCATCATAAATTTTATTTTCCGTCCAATCTATTCATAAGGTCGCAAAGGCTTGAATTAAGAGGGAAAACAATTTCGTATTGAACCAGAACTTTTGTGACCCCAAACAGTTTCAATGGTGGACGTTCAATCTCCATTTGCAATGTGGTCCACCTGATAGACGTTCAACGGCGTGGGTAGACGGTATGGATGTGAAACAATGCACGGCGTGGACGTACAATACACACATTACTATGGGTCCCACATACGAAATACAAGGAGAATGAGATAGATACAAATTTTAGGTGGGACACACAGAACTTGCACGTCACGCAGTGGGACCCACCGCTGGACGGTGATTGGGATATACGACCCCAAACATCAATGGTAGGCCCCACGTGGCACCACCCAAAGATGGACGGTGACGGTGTGGATAAGACCCATACATCTGTGGGTGTCACATAGCTTGCTGACGTTATCCCAGCAGCCACATGCTGCTGGGGCCCACATAAATGGACGGGCGGTGTGGATTCATCCCACCCCACAGCAGTTGCATAGCTGGTGTCCACAGATGGACGTTGGATGCAAAAGAGATGGATGGCATCGATGCAAAAGAGATGGATGGCGTGGAAAAATATATACATCATGCGGACCCACAATCATGTGCGGCCTACACTGATGTTTGGTGAGGTGCGGCCCACCGATTAGGTGGCCCACTAAGCAGCGTGCAGCCCACCTGGTGTTTGAATAGGGCCCGTTTTAAGGCCTTCCTGCAGCTAGTTTCACGGCCCCAGCTGGGGTGTGTGGATCATCCAGTAACTCCTTCCTTTTGTTTCTCAAAGGTTCAGAGGTTATTGGGCATACCTTAGGTGTAGTCTGACTCAACAGACTCGGCCTGATTCAGGACAGGCTCAGCAGCGAGTCGGGTTGAGTTGGCGTGGTACAACAGCCGCACCACTCTCTTCTTCTCCCTCATTCTTCCTCTCTCATTTCTTCTCTCTCCCTCTCCAGACTTTCGTAAAGCTCAGTCCCCATCATAACCATCTGGCTCAAATCATCTCTGGTGCGATTTTGAACGGGGAAGATGACCCGCCATTAATGGCATTTTTGAAACTGGAACTTCTTCCACAAATCTGATTCTTTCGGAAGGTCCGTATGGACCTTTAGAAGCTTGGAAACAGGTTTCACTGAAACTTGGAGGAGGTTTTGTGGGTGGGTCTGGAGTTGGAAGGCTGCGGCTGATCTTCCTTCTCTCTCCCATTCTCTCCCTTTTTATTAAGGAAAAGCATGCTTGGACGGTCTAGATGAGCTCATGCTCGCTCACACGGATCGCCGACAGGTTGCACGGAAGGCAGGTTTCCATTTTTGGAAAGCATGTGCTTTCAGGTCCTGTTTGCGCCGGGATCTGTGTGCCTGCGTGGATGCCCCAACTCGTGAAAGTCACTGGGTTTTGGTCAGAATTGAGGTCCGCACCTGATGGACGGTTCGGAGCATGGGTGTGGACCCTAGTTCGGGGGCCACGATCACAAACACGGACATTCGTCCGTCTACTGTTTAAAAACAGAAATAGAGGGAAAAATCTTCTGTTTTGAGAAGTTTCGAGCCAGCGCTAGTCGGCCTGGCTGGCACATCTAATGCACACCCGGTGCACTACACCATGCTGTACGTGCACACCAACATAGGGCCCACAGTGATGTTTGTGATAAATCTGATCCGTCCATTTGACTTGTAGGGCTTCATTATGACCCTAAATCATGGATGGGGCTGATCCTAAACTTGGGTGGGCCATACAATCTGGATCGTGACCTTTAACTATGGATTATCATTGCTACGATGGTTAGATTAGTTCAAATCTGAGCATCAATGGTTAAAATGGGTCTATGGAACCATTTAACTAGAATTTAATGGTTGGGCTAAGAATTAAATGGTCTAATATATATTTATGATATTAAATAACATTTTTGAAACGTTTTATATTCATTTTAATTCTCATATATATATATATATATATATATATATATATATATAATATATATATATATATATATATATATATATATAACATACATGGTAACACTCGAGTACTGGAAAGTATGAGGTGTTACATATACATAAAGAAATACATCTTTACAATTTGAATATTTCTTTAATGTGAGTATTTTAAAGTTTTGTTGAAATCCTTAGTAGTCACGGCTTTAAACTAGTTTTTCCTTAATGACACAATTGAAGATACCATACACATAATAACATTTGTGTTATATGAGTTTCCTTATATTACTTATTTAATACTTTTAATGGCCATGTGCTTATCTTATTTCATGAATGATTTTGAGATAAACTCTAACTCTTATGAGAGGCGGTACAACTTTTACTTCATATAAGTGAAATCCTTCTAATATTTCCATTAATATTTAAAACACTTGTCTTCTATACTGAATTTCATTAAGAGTTATAAGATTCAACCATTTAGTTGTAACGGCCAGCACTGTTCATCCTGGATGAGGTTTTTTTTTTTTTTTTTTTTTTCCTATTATAGTGATGAAGCTTTCCACTTATTAGTGATTTGTTTTATCTCCATTAAATCCGAACTTTAAAGATTTTCTAATTTTGGATTAGGTTTCCATCATCGGTGAACTTTAGTTGAAAATTTCAATCTCATCCCTCTAGAAGTTGTCCCCCAGTAACTTGACTCAACTCGACTCAACCCGAAATCCAACTCGGTACTAACTTGACTCAATCTGAAACTCACATCGTACATATATATAAATAAATAACTCAAATCTGACATTTTAGATCTGAGATGCCATGTAGCTTATGGAGAGGCTGCAATTCTGGCAACTGTACCTAGGTTTTGAGTTATGATTTCATCACGTGGATACTTGCTGCACCCGACCCGACTTGGTGCCGACTCGACCCGACTCGGCACTTGTGATCGGGTCAGACTCGATTTGGATTAGTCCAAGCCAGACCTGGACTCGAAATAGGTCAGGCATGTTGGAGTCGGTGCTAAGTCGGGTCAAGTTCAAAACTGGCCGATTGAGTCAGGTCAGTCCTAACTCGGTCCAACTCGAGTCAATGCCTAGGTCTGACTAAGGATTCCTACAAATCAGTCTATACATAACTCATTTAGGCCACATCGTGAAAACTTAGGGCCTATTTGTTTTTCTATTTAACTATGTATCTATCATCTAGCCTATTTATAAGGTCACACGGATATGGATGAAGGAAAACACAAAAATATTAGCTTGATCTAAAAATTTTACAACCTCTAAGAAGTTTTAGACAATAGGTAGTCAATTCCCCCTGTTTCTTGTGGTGTGGCCCACTTGTGCTTTGCCTCATTTTTAGGCTCATGCCTAAAATGAAAAGGTAAAGTGGATGGATAACATGGATTAGACACATATATAACAATGGGCGTTATTGATTTTACTCTTATGTTTTCCCCTCATTATTTGCTTAATTACGATTAAAATTAATTCCTAGAGTAATAGTCATTTCTTCTTACCGAGTAATTATAGGTAATTACCAAAAAACTAACAACCCTAAATAGTTGTGATGGCAATCTTACATGATACAGTGAGTACTGGCTAATGCACCAAAAACTTTAGAGTTATTGGAGAAGTACAAAAATATTCCGCTATGCAGGCTCTCCCAAGCAACCGTATTGAGACTTCTCTATAGGCTACTCTGCATCTCGCGGGTCTCACTATAGAACCCACCCTGTTGTCATCTTATATCTCACGGGCTTTACCTTATGAACCACTCCACTCCAGTGTAGATGCATGTGCATCATTACATAGTTACCTGTAAGGGGTGTTGTTGTTGTTTTTTATTTTGGTCAGCATTCTGCACATTATCAATGACAATGTAATGATGGTGTATACCATGCGTTTGGATTTAAGAAGATAAACACCTCTGAAAATTTCACCTTTTACTAGATGTAATGAATGGATGCGGATTAGCTATTGAACCTGACAATAGCAAACTTATCAAGGATCCGTCAGGTAAACTCACCATCAAATCTGCTTGGAGGGTCATTAGCCCGACTGGTGCCAATAAATCCTGGGCAAAGTGGGTGTAGCACACCAAGGTGCCTCTCAATATGGCAGTTTTTGCATGGAAATTACTCTCAGGAGCAGTCCTGTGGAGGCCAGTGTCAAGAAAAAAGGGGTAACTTTGGCATCTAGTTGCATCTATTACAGCACGGGCAACTCTCACCAGGAGGAATTGTTGGACCACCTCTTTGCAACCGATGATTTAGTTAGAAAACTGTGGGCTCACTTCTCTTCCATTCTCTCAATTTCCTTCCTTCCCATGCAATCAACAACGGACCAAGCAACACAATGGTAGACCACAGCGATCGACAGGTCCAGCATCGGTATCCTTCGAGGCCTTGCCCCGGCCTATTGCGCAGCATGCCAACAACGCAGTGAGCCGAGATTCAATCTCAGGTTTCACCCACAAACGACAAACAAGAAGAAATATAAACTAGAAACAGATCAAAGCAAACTAAACAAACCACAAGACAAGATATACGTACAAAAACCCCAAACTATGGTAAAAACCACAGATGCAAACTTCCACTATGAAGAATAACGAAGATTACAAGACAATATACTAACCTCTCCTTTGAAAATACAGAGAAAACCCTTTGCCCACACCTTAAAATAACTCTTCAATATTCACCTTAACTCTATAATAGCCCTAGGGACACCTATTTATAGTTTAGGCAACTTCCCTTTCGCACCCTTGTAAAAAGCGACTCAAAAATTCGCAGTCCGCATCAAATTCAGAAACGAATCTGTGTAACCACAACCGGTCGAGCAGACTGCACAACCGGTCGAGAGAACCCTCCGACCGGTCGTGTCAGGGCCACGACCGGTCGAGCACCTCAGAACCCAAAATTGATGCTCGCTTGACTTTGAGTCAAGCCAGTCCACGACTGGTCACGACCGGTCGAGTGGGCTCCACGACCGGTCCTATAGGGGCCACGACCGGTCGTGCACAACCCCAGATGTAGCTTCACTTCTCAATAATCTCCCACTTGGAAACACATCACCATAAACTTTTATCTTCTTTATCCGGAGTGCACCACCTCCCCATCTTCAAGCCTGAAGACCAATCAAAGTTGAACAGAGCTTCAGCTTCTCCCGTGTGACTGCCTTGGTCAGCATATCCGTAGGATTCTCACTTGTATGAATCTTCTCTAGAGCAATAGATCCATCTTCCAGTAACGAACGTATGAAGTGATATCTGATGGCAATATGCTTGGTCCTTAAATAAAAGGCTGAATTCTTAGCCAAGTGTATTGCACTCTGACTGTCACTGTACAACTTGCAATCTGCTTGCTTCTTACCCAACTCTTCCATGAAACCTTGCATCCACACCATCTCCTTGCACGCTTCTGTAGCCGCAACATATTCTGCTTCTGTCGTACTAATAGATATTATCTTTTGTAACTGAGAGACCCAACTGACTGCAACACTACCAAGAGTAAAGACATAACCTGTACTGCTTCTTCCGCTGTCAATATCTTCTGCCAAATCTGAATCCACGTAGCCTTATAGCTTGATTTTCGATCCACCATAGCACAACCCTACATCCTTAGTACCTACCAAGTATCTAAGGATCCACTTCACAACTTCCCAATGTTCCTTCCCGAGGTTATTCATGAACCTGCTAACAACTCCCACTGCTTGAGTAATGTATGGCCTCGTGCTCACCATAACATACATGAGACTCCCAATAGCTGACGCGTATGGGACTTTAGCCATGTAGTATCGTTCCTCCTGCGTCTTTGCACATTGCTCCTTGGATAGCTTGAAGTGGTTGGCTAATGGAGTTCTAACCGGCTTAGCACCTCCCATATTGAATCGATCAAGTACCTTGGCTATGTACTCTGCCTGTGACAAAATCAGTTTCTTATTTTCCCTGTCACGCTTTATCCTCATGCCTATGATTTCTTTTACAGCTCCTAAATCCTTCATGGCAAATTCTCTAGACAATTATCTTTTGAGATCTGAGATGTCCTTCATGTTTAAACCAGCCACAAGCATGTTATTAACGTACAGAAGAAGGATGATGTATGACATATCAAACTTCTTCAAATAGCAATAGTGGTCAGCATGACATCTCCTATAACCGTTTCCCGACATGAAACTGTTGAACTTCTTGTACCACTGCCTCGGAGCCTGCTTCAAGCCTATAGACTCTTCTTCAGTCTACACACCTTGTTCTCCTTTCCTGGTGCCACGTATCATGTCAGCTGATGCATATATATCTCTTCTTCAAGGTCCCCATGAAGAAAGGCTGTCTTAATATCTAGCTACTCTAGATGTAAGTCCTTTGTAGCCACTATACTCAAGACCATGCGAATCGTAGACATTTTCACCACAGGTGAAAATATTTTAGTGAAATCGATACCTACTTTTTGTTGAAACCCTTTCATAACCAGTCTAGCCTTGTACCGTTTCGAACCATCATGCTCCTCCTTCAATCTGTAAACTCACTTGTTATGAAGAGCTTTCTTACCCTTAGGTAGAGTGATTAACTCCCATGTATGATTGGACTCAAGAGAGTCCATCTCCTCATCCATGGCTTGCTCCCACTTAACTGTTGAGGGTCAAAAATTGTATATCAGACCCCAGTTATTACCTGCTTTTACGAACATGATATTGTTTAATGCCTTATTTTAATCGTGTTTGTGGTGCACGGTGAATTTAGGAAGCTTAGACTAAAAATGATGTTGAATGCATGGAATTGACGTTCCGAAGTCACCAAGGCAAGGGATGGACTCCAGGGGACCAAGATCAACGGATTTACATGCCAGAGATCCAAGAAAATTGAGAAACTGAAGCTCAAGTGGCCCGAAATTGGTCCAGAATGCAAGATCACAGGGTTCCCACTATCCGTTCAGCTCGAAACTCTATATGTGGCCTGAGGACGATAAATGAATCGTACACATCAAATTTCAACCCTCGGATCCCTGTGGAAGTGGCCCAACAGACAGAACAACCTATGAATTTGTGATTTAGGGCCCACCTGAGATCTGCATATGCTTCAAAGTTGGTCTCACCCCATTTTATGAGATGAAAAAGCAGATGGTCGAAGTAGATCGTTAAGAACCGTCACCATGGATCCCACCTGTGTTGAGAGTGCATGGTGCACAAGAGCCACCATACATGCACTGGACTACAAATCGGGTCAAACCAACTTTGACTCGATCTCCTTAAAAAACAGAAACTGCCATTTCTCTGTTCGCAACAGGGAGATCCGGATGATCTCAGTAGGCCATCAAGATGCATCTTGATGGCTGATCCACACCGTCCATTCGAAGCAGAGCAATGGCCTGAAAAGGACCATGAAGTCTCCACAGATGGATGTACACGTGTGCGTACACGGATAGAGGGAGAGCAGCACATGTGCAGCAGAAGAAAACCTCAAGAACTCTGCATCCACTGCAAAGATTCTCTCGGAATTTATGCTTCTGGGCTAAGATGTCGTAACAAGATTAATGGACAGAGTGGATTTCTCGAACACTTAAAGGAGTGGACCCCACCGACAGCCAACGCAAGAAGCGTGGGCTTTGTTTCGTAGTCTGGAAAAACTGGACGCAACACACCACTGTGGGCCATTCTATGATCATAATCACGGTCGGATTCGTGATCCAAACCATTCACATGATGGAAAAGGGGGTCTAGACCACACCCAAGAAGACGGACCGCATCCCAACTGCTCTTCTTGCAGTTTCTTTACGCACGCCAACTCCGGCAGTAACGTCTGTTCTCCAAACCGACCTCTCCACCACCTTCACAGCTATAAAGAGAAAGAGGTGGAGAGAGATGCATTCAAGTTTCCAATGAGAGAGAGAGAGAGAGAGAGAGAATTGTTTTATTTTTTATTTATTAATTTTTCTGAATTTTTGGAGGATTAGCCGAATCATGTCAGGCTAAACCTCTTATCTAGGGCTAAGAGGTGAAGCTTGTGGCGTGATGGGAATGATCCTACGGCTCTGATTCATGTTTGAACTGATATTGATCTTGGTTTGATTTTAAGGAATGCGTTTAGTTTTTAATGGTTTATTGTGACTGACATTACAATAGATTTGCGATGGCTTGAGTATTTCCTTTCATTATTGTGATTATGCAGTTAGGAAGCTCTGTTGTTCATCATCGCCCCTTGGATATGGTTGGATGATGGAACCCTTCCTAACATTCATACATCTCTCAGATTGGTTGTGGATTGGTTTACTTCTATTGTTTACTTTGTCTCATGGGCATGGTTTTTTGATGGAATCTATTCTAATCTACATCTTTTTCTTCTCTTGAAAACTAGATCAAAAGACGTTCATATTGTGCTTTAGTGTTATATCTTCCAACTGGATGAAGATGGGACTCGAAGTTCAGTTGAGCTCATGAATCAAGCGTAGACCTCCTTGATCTCTACAAGTGGATCCTCTGAATCCCTAGTTTCCTACCTTTAAATTTTACAAGTTTTAGATTATTATTTCACCATTATTCCCTCTTATTCACTTAGTTTAGATTTCATCTTATTCTAGTTCTAGATCTATTTAGTTTCAAATTACGTACAGGTTTCAGTCCCTATGGATTTGACCTCAGTCTCACCGAGTTTATTACTACATCACAACCCTATACTTGGGGAGTGAACATTAACCCGTGTATCTGACTGTAATACCTCTTCAAAACACTCTGGCTCAACATTATCTGTCAACAGTAGATAATGTAAGAAGGGTGAGTATCGAACCATGAGTCTCCTCTCCCGAGTAGACCTCCTCACAACTGGTGTATGTGGCTCTGCCTCATAATGCTCCTGTGCATGATCATCATGTGGCGTTGTAACACCCGTGTCCGGTAACTCTTCCAACTCTACGAATCCCTTTTCCTTGGCCTTAGTTTCTTACACACTATCTTTATGCATCACTTTTTCATTAAAGACTATGTCATTACTTCTAATGATTTTCCTATTTTTTGCATCCCAAAACCTGTAGCCAAAATCATGCTGCCCGTAGCTTATAAATGTGCACCTCTTGGACTTCGTATCAAGCTTTTTTCTATGCTCTGCATCAATGTGAACATATGAAGTGCAACCAAGTACTCTGAGATGTGTAAGGTTCACTTCTTTTCCAGTCTATATTTATTTTGGTAGCCCACTATTCAATGGTATTGAGGGACTTCTATTAATGAGATATGCGGCAGCATTCACAGCATCTGCCTAAAAAGTCTTGGGCAACACTGCATGTAACCTCATGCTCCTGGCGCGCTCAAGGATGGTCTTGTTAATACGCTCAGCCACACCATTCTGCTGTGGTGTCCTTGGAATCGTTTTCTAATATTTGATTCCATTTGCTGCACAATACTCTTCAAATCTCTTATCATAGTACTCTCCCCCATTATCAGATCTGAGATATTTTATTGTTTTACCTGTCTCGTTTTCTACCATAACTTTTCACTTCTTAAATACATCAAATACATCAGATTTATGTTTTAAGAAGTAGACCCACAATTTTCTACTAGCATCATCAATAAAGGAAACAAAATAACGTGAGCCACCAAGAGATAATACATGTGTCGTTCCCCACACATCAGTGTGTATGAGCTCTAATAGATGCGTCTTTGGAGCGCGTCCTGTCTTCTTAAAACTTACCCTTTTCTGCTTACCATATACGCATCCTCGCAAAATTCTAAGTCAATAGACTTCAGCCCTGGTAGCTTCCCTTTTGACAATAGCACTTTCATCCCTTTCTCACTCCTATGTCTCAACCTCTGATGCCATAATTGCACATTCACTCTAGTTGATGTGACTGCGAGTGAACTATACAATCCTAAAGTTACGTACAAGGTACCTTCCTTCTTGCCTCGAGATATCACTAAGGCACCTTTTGTGATTTTCCAAGAATTACTAGTGAATGTCGTCACATAACCGGTATCGGCCAACTGTCCCACTGAAATCAAGTTATGTTTCAAACTCGGTGCATGTCTGACCTCCTTCAATTTCAAAACCGTTCCGTCTTTCTAATTTACATGAACATCCCCCTTTCCAACAATACTACACGATTCATCATCACCCAAGTAGACTCTCCCAAAGTTACCTAACACATAATCACGCAGAACTTCCTTATACAAAGTGGCATCAAACGAAGCACCCGAGTCTATAACCCAAGACTCATTCCTCACATCAATAAACAAGATCAACGCCTCTATGTCACTCTCCTAAGATAGATTTACTGAATCATTCTTACCTTGAGAGCTTCCTTCTTATTTCTTGAGCACCCACCAATCGCGTTTCATCTGCCCCTTCTTGTCGCAATGTCAACACCTGTCTTTGTCTTTCGGTCCCTTGGACTTCTTCCTCAACTTAAAACGCCCGTATTTAATGCCTCTTTTGTTCAGCGACCTTCCTCATCTTTCAACGTTTAGAGCATTCCCTGAATTCCATGAAACTCCTGATGTCTTTCTTCTAAATTCTTCGCTGAGAATTAGACCGGCCACATCATCAAATTTCAGCTTTGTCGACCCTGAAGAATTGCTTACAGCAATCACCAAACCATCTCAACTGTCCGGCAAACTAGGCAAGATCAATAACGCCAACTATCTGGTAAACTGGACAAGATCAATAACGCCCTGACCTCATCCTCAAAAATAATGCCAATGGATTCCAACTGGCTCGTGACTGTATTGAACTCGTTTAGATGTTCAGCCACACTCTCACCATCTGACATCTTCATGTTGAATAGTTGTTTCATAAGATGAACCTTGTTGGATGTTGAGGGTTGTTCATACATGGTGGCTAGGGCTTCCATTAATTCTTTTGTAGTTTTCATCTTGGATATATTGAAGGCGACGTTCTTAGACAAAGAGAGTCGGATCGTTCCTAAAGCCTTCCTATCCAGTAAAAACCCCTCATCAACTGTCATCTTTTCTGGTTTCTTCTCTTTTCCTCCTAGAGGAATATAAAGGTCCTTCTGATACAGATAATCCTCCATCCGCATCTTCCAGAAGGTAAAGTTTAAACTATCAAACTTCTCAATTCTAGTCTTCCCTTCTTTTGTCATCGCTCCCAATAGAACTAAACCAATAGCGCTGATACCAGTTGTTGCGTAGCACGCCAACAACGCAATGAGCTGAGATCCAATCTCAGGTCTCACCCACAAACGACAAACAAGAAGAAATATAAACTAGAAACAGATCAAAGCAATCCAAACAAACCATAAGACAAGACATACGTAGAAAAACTCCAAAGTAGGGTAAAAAACCACGGATGCAAACTTCCACTATAAAGAATAATGAAGATTATAAGGCAATATACTAACCTCTCCCTTGAAAATAAAGAGAAAACCCTTTGCCCACACCTCAGAATAACTCCCCAATATTCACATCAACCCTAGAATAGCCTTAGGGACACCTATTTATAGTTTAGGCAACTTCCCTTTCGCACCCTTGAGAAATGCGACTCAAAAATCCGCAGTCCGCATCAAATTCGGAAACGAATCTACATAACCATGACCTGTCGAGCAGACTGCACGACCGGTCGAGAGGACCCCATGATCGGTCGTGTCAGGGCTACGACCGATCGAGCACCTCAGAATTCAAAATTGGTGCTCACTGGACTTTGAGTCAAGCCAGTCTACGACTAGTCATGTCTGGTCCAGTAGGCTCCATGACCGGTCGTGCAGGGGCCACGATCAGTCATGCGCGGCCCCAGATGTGGCTCCACTTCTCAACATGGCCCTCATTTTTTGGAAAATTTAGACAACCATAAATGGAAAGCACTTTGAGGAAACTGAAATCAGCGTGGATAGGTCAGTTTATGGGATAAGAAAATGGTTCTCCCTCATCATGAAGTCCTTCCCATTCCCCCATGCACAAACCAGAGCAACCTAGACGCGGTCTAGGACTTAGGCCTCCAGCCTAACCCGGTTAACACCTCCTCCATCTCAATAGTAACATGGCGGAGGCCAAAGAAGGGCTGGTTGAAGTTGAATGTAGACAAGTCTTCACAGGGAAACCCAAACCCATAGGGAAGTGGTGGAGTTTGTAGAGATGGAAGAGGGTCTCTTATCTTTGGATTCACCAAAGGCTATGGTGTAATTGGGGCCAACTTTGAGGCCGAAGAACTAATTGTTGTAACTTTGTAATTTTTCAATTTGGTGTTTGTTAGGAGAGCACGTCAAGATCAATTTGAAAACCCACCTGGGAATTCTTGTATTATTTCAGTTTGTTGAAGTAGGAGAGAGCATTGAGCAAAAAAAAAAAAAAAAAAAAACAAAGAAAACAAAAAAAACTTTGAGGCCGAAGCCAAAGTAGTAATGGACAACCTAAACATATGTATGGACCTCGGTCTCAACAGGGTGGAAGTGGAAAGCGACTCGAAAGCAATGGTGGCATTGTTTGCAGTGGAAGACCAAGTGCCGTGGAATATCTACTACTGGAAAAGACGGTTTGATCACATTAGGGGCACCATATTAGTTTTGATTAATCACATCCCAAGGAAGTCCAACACCGTGGCGGACGGCCTAGCTTGCTTGGTAGTGCCAATCAATAGGACAATGAATTCACGGGCCTCTCAGACCTGCCAATCCTTTCAAGGGGTGCCTAGTGCTAGACTATTTAGGGCTTGAAGCAGTAATTATCATAAAACCAGCTAATTCTATGTAGAGAATGTGAGGGGGTAGTTTGCAGGAGTGGTTGAAGGGGGAGCAGTGAAAGGGCAGGATGCCTCGTACAGGGCCTATCTGGAAGTGGGCCTTTTGGGTGGCTGGTCTTGCGCCAACAGTGGAAAGTCTCTCTTGGATATGGTTGGGACCAATGGCTACGGTTGGTAGGCTCCGTCCTTCATCTCCCTCCTCATCCTCGATCCTTCAGCATATATAGAAAGGGCGGGCAAAAGATAGTTTGAATTTGACTCTCTTCATTTTTTTCACTTTGGAATTTTATTTTTTGCTACATGATAGGTGAGGCCTGTTGTTATTTTTGTGGAGCCTACCGGAAATATTGAGGACGTAATTTTTTTTTTTTTTTATTTTTTTTATTTTTTTTTTATTTTAAGTTATAAAATTGCATAAGCAATAGAAAAAAGTTTTTTTTTTTTTTTTTTTTTTTTTTTAAAAAAAAAAACGAACTTGTTACTGAAGTGACGTCATCAATCTATTTGGAGATATTATAAGCAGATCCAAAGCTCAAGACCCGCCGTGATGTTTATTTGAGATCCAACCTGTTTACAAGTTAACACAGACATGGAATGAGGGAAAACACAAATATCAGTTTGATGGAAAACCTCTGTGGCCCCAAGAAGTTTTTAAGGGTAGTCGTTCAATCCCCACTGTTTTCTGTGGTGGGTTCACTTAAGCTTTGGATCTGCCTCAAACTCTGTCTCATGCTAAAAACTGATCTCTCCAAAATGGATGGACGGTGTGGATGCAACACATACATCATAGTAAGCCCACAAAACGTGGTGACGTCACTTGGTTCAGTAGCTAATCCGCGTCCCTAATGAACTATGAAGATCACGGTTTCCAATGAGGGAAACGCGTTTTCTTCGTTTGGTTTGCAAAATGACTCCTTGGCATCCCGGTACAAATTCAAACATGAGATCAGTCGTAGTATTTTGTGGAATTTATACAGAAATCCAAACATCCATTGCACTTGGTCGCGTCAAACCCCACCTATGGAATTTATGCAGAAATCCAAACATCCATTAAAGTCCGTCAAGTTAAGCCCCACCTTTGAAATTTATGCACAAATTCACGTCCATTGCAGTCGGTCAAGTCAATCTCAACGTGCAAGGCACTGCATGTAAACGACCTTAGGGCGGTTTAATTTTCCACTTTTCTAACTGAGCCATGGTTATCGTTTTCATTTTCATGTGGTTGTTTTTTTTAAAAAATAATAATAATAAAAAGAGCGCTTGCCGTTGTATTTCATTCAACAAAGCCATGTACATGCATTCGGGAGGCCCCAAACAAAAAGGACTGGGACCACCTATCGTAAGCAACACAAACATTAAAAAAAAAAAAAAAAAAAAAATGAACAGAACGACCGCCCCCCTGAGCCAAAAACAGGGACCTCCACAGCAAGAACGAGATAGCGAAAAATCACCAGCCGTAGGGAGCAACTAAGAAATCCGAATAGAACCGAGGCCCGTCCTATCTAGAACCAGCTCCCCACGGGAGCGCAGAGGGAGATCAGAAGCGGCTTCGAAAATTCTCGATCGCTGATTAGCGCTAGCCCAACGAGCAAGGTTGTCGGCCATGTTGTTTATCTCTCTCAGACAATGGGAGATGGAAAAAGAACCTGAAGAGCTAATCGATCTGAATTGGATCTTCCAGTAGTACGCAATCCAGGGGCCGTCAGCCGGGCTCAATAGGACCTCCACCACCGAGCTCGAATCACTTTCCACATCTACTGAAAAAAGCCCTTTTCTGGAACAGATCTTAAGCCCATGAATGATAGCTTTGATCTCAGCAAGAAAGCTGGATCCTTGTCCATACGCCTTAGAGAAAGCAAAGAGGAACTCTCCCTTTGTACCCTGACAGACCCCTCCTCCGCCCACTGGCCCCGGATTGCCTCTTGAGGACCCGTCTACATTTAGCTTGACTCTCCCCTGGGCAGGCGGAGACCACTTCACAAAAGAAATGGAGCGGAGATGAGAAGGGCTATCAGGGAGATGGAGATCCAAGACGACATCTCTATCAGTCTGGTTCTTAAATGGAGGGAGGGGAAACTCCTTGACGAAACGGGAGAGCCACGATCGAATATGGACCAAGGTCTGATGGGCGTTGGAGATGACACCCTCATAACGTTGGGCGTTTCTAGCCCTCCAGATCTCCCAGAGGATCAGGGGAGGGAGAAGACCTCTAATGACGCCCGTTGGAGTGGAGCTGCTGTTGAGGGTCAAATATTGTATATCAGACCCTAGTTATTCCCTGGATTTACAAACGTTGAACTGGTTAAACGGTCCGATTTAGTAGTAATTGTGATGCAGGGTATATTTACAAGCTTAGATGGAAATATGGTGTTAAAAGCGTGGATTTAAGGCTTGGGAAACACCAAGGCATTGGATGAGACTCCATGGGACCAAGATAAAGGATTTACACGCCGGAGATCAGAGAAAATCCAGCCAATCACGATGAAGAGGCCCGAAAATGGTCCAGAATGCAAGATCACAAGGTTCTCACCATCTGACCGGCTCAAAACTCTATACATGGCTTGAGGACCCTAAATAAACCGTACACGTCGAAATTCATCTGTCGGATCATCGCGGAAGCAACCCAACGGACAGATCAGCCCATAAATCTCAATCTGGGGCCCACCTGATATTTGGATATACTTCAAGTTTGGTATCAACCCCTTAAATATCATGGTACAACGGATGGATGGAATGGATCTTGCAAATACATCAAGATGGGATCCACCTTGCATGTGTATGTGTACAGCCTATGTGCGGGCGCCGTGCACCGAACAAGGAGAGTCGGTCAGCGTTGCGCTGACCGAAGACTCCTTCTCCGTCTCTGTTTCAAAACAGCAGACGCACCCGACCGCTGATCTTACACAGTGGGGCCCACCCTTCATCCAAATCAACCATCTGAACCGTCCATGGAGTGCAAAGGGAGGGCTTAACTCGCACCTAGGTGACGGAATAGAAGAAGACAACGAAGCTCGATTTCTAGCCGCACAAACGCAGTTCAGACGGCTGAAGCACGGAATCAGTGGGCCACACCGAATCCAATCTGAAACCATGCCTTCCCAACCGATTCTTCGACGCATATCCGTTGGACGGGGTGGATTTTGTAAGAAACACCAAGAAGTGGGCCCCACCAACAACGCAGCTCAGTCCGCAGGCCCTGTTTACGCACTCACATGCTTTACAGTCGTTCGGTGATCGTGGGGATGATCGGTCCCTTCATCTGGACGGTCCGAAATACCCCCTTGGGCCAACCGACCATCTGCAATGAGCCTGAATGGCTTTGATCCCTTAACAGGAACAGTTTTGTGTGGATCTGGGTTCGCCAGATGGGTTCATTACGTAGGGAGTGCGTAAAACTTTCGCACCATCTTCAGATATGCTGAGCGTAAAACAGCCGACGACGGTCTTTCTCTCCGGCTGATTCACAAACAGCAGACGGCCCTTACAGGTTCTATAAAAAGAGGAAGAGAGAGAGGTGAAGGGGATCCCCACGGCTGACGTGAAGAGGAGGTTGGAGGTTTGGGCTTAGTGGAGCACCAGGATCAGAGAGAGGGTGCAGGAGGTATTTTTTTTTTTTTTATGTTTATTTTAATTTTTCTGTTGAGATAATTTAGCCTACCCATGTTGGGCTAAACCCCTTAGCTAGGGCTAAGGGGTGAAGCTTGTGGTGTGATGGGAGGTTTTACGTTGTGCCATTGAATTAATTTTTGATTTATGAACTGAATTTAATTTTAGTTAAATTAAGGGACTACTTTTAGTTTTCAATGGTTTGTTGTGACTGAAATTACAACAAATCTGCGGTGGCTTTGAGTATTTCTTTTCCTTTTGATGTATCTGACGTCAGGAAGCCCTGTTGTTCGCCATCGTCTCCTGGGCATGGTTGGATGTCGGTACCCTTCCTAACCTTCATGATATAATTGATTGATTGGTAATTAGATTAATTTTGTTGTTTGCTTTGCCTCCTGGGCATGGTTTAGTGATGGAATCCATTCTAATTATATATCTTTCATCTCTTGAAAACTATATCAACGTCAGTTCAGTTTAATTTCCATGATTTTTGAAGCAGGCATAAGATCTCCCTGATCTCTACAAGTGGATCCTCTGAATCCCTAGTGTTTTTCCCTGAATTCTTTAGATTTTAGTCAATTATTCACCATTATTCTCTTGATCACACTTGATTTAGATTTCATCTTATTCTAGTTCTGATTCTAGTTAGTTTCAGATAACGTACAAGTTTCAGTCCCTGTGGATTCGACCTCGGTCTTACCGAGATTATTACTACATCACAACCCTATACTTGGGGAGTGAACAGCTGCTGGCCAAGGCCCACCATTAAGAGAGCCTTCCCCTGGTGGACTGGTTGTGAATGAAAGCAATTGAAAGAAGAGCGGAGAAATGACGCCAAATGGGGGCCGCGCCATCTCCATCCACAAAAAGGTGGTCGAGGGATTCCTCCCTTTGATTAGGCAGCATGCAGCACCCGCAGGAGGAAGCCATGTGAACACCTTTAGTCTTGACGTTGGAAGCGACGAGGACAACATTGTTCATGATTTTCCATACAAAAATTCTGATTTTTGGAGGAAGGTGGGGGCGCCACAACCACTTGGCCCACGGTTGAATTTGGCCTTGGATACGAGTGAGGTTTCTAGCTGATTTTGTGGAGAACAGACCTGACTTCTCCCTGACCTATATAGTCTTGTCATGCCCCTGATTAAGAGCCAGGCCTTCCGACAAGATGTGAAGCCGAACGGAATCTGGAAGATCGGGAGGGAGGGAAGCCGATAGACCCTCAGGCCCAATAAAGTTTTTAACCTGTAGGTGTCGATGGGAGAGGGGAATGCTACCTTGAATATGATTTTTAAGGGGTCCCAGCCCCATCCAGTTATCCTCCCAGAAACTACTGTTACCATCCCCCAAAAGCAGGTGAGAGTTTGTGAGCAAGAGATTGTGCAGGGTTGCTAGTTTCTTCCCCGAAGGGGAATCGGAATGTTGCTGATTGGAGGCTATACATATCTCATTTATGCCATATTTAGAACGGATGAAGGACCCCCAGAGGCTACTGCCGCGGCTAAAGAAAATGGATCAGGCCCTCTTTAGTCTCAAGGTCACAGCAATCTCATTTAAGGGAGGGATTCCCAGCCCTCCCTCCTTGATAGGGGCGAAAATTTTCCTCCAACTTATCCAATGGATATTTTTCTTGCTTTTGGACCACCCCCAGAAGAAGTCGGCAAAGGCGGATTCGAGCGTCGCCAGGATCTTCTTCGGGACATATATCGTTGCCATCATGTGGATTGGGATGCTCGCAAGGACATGCTTTATGAGAATTGATCTTGCAGCCTAGTTGAGGAAACGAGCCTTCCATCCTGAAACGTGCGCCAGAATTTTCTCCGTCATGGGCTGAAACAGGGACGCTCTGATTTTCCCTTTGGTGAGAGGGACACCTAGGAAGCAGAATGAAGATGGCGAACTAGCAAACCCGGTAATCCTTTCTATAGCCCGGATCCTACTCAAGGTCATTTTGGAGGACGTAATGAGGCTGCTTTTAGCCCTGTTTATCTTGAGAACCGAGACACTATTGAATTTAACCAGAAATGATATCAAGTTTCTGACCGAAGAGCAGCTACCATTGATGAAGATTGTTGTGTCATCAGCGAATAGAAGGTGGGAGATGGCCTAGGCACCTCTCCTAGTTTGATAGGGCTGACATAGGTTGGAAGCAATCAGATTGTTGATGCCCCTGCTGAGGACGTCCATGACAAGGATAAAGAGACTCGGAGAGAGAGGGTCTCCCTGGCGGAGGCCTCTCTTCGACTTGAAGAAACCCGCAGACTCTCTGTTGAAAAGGAATGAAAACTAGGGCCCTGACCAGCACTTCTCTACCAGCGAGATCCATGAAAGGTCGAAGCCGAATCGGAGGAGAACATCTTTTAGAAAGGACCAGCTTACCTGGTCATAAGCCTTTTCTAGATCAATTTTGAGGATAATATTGTTGCCCCTGGTCTTCCTGTCAATGTCTCGAAGCAGCTCTTGCGCCAAGGCAACACTGTCCGCAATAGACCGACCCTTAACAAAGGCCATTTGCTCTTCGGAAATTAGCGTTGGCAGTAAGGTGCTGAGCCTAGCTGCAATGACCTTAGAGAAGATCTTGTATACGCAGTTACAGAGACTAATAGGGCGAAAATCAGAAAAGGACTTTGAGAATTAAACAAAGAAGATAAGCAGAGAAGGCCCGAGGAAGCGTACCTCCCTGAAAAAGGAAGTTGACCACTCTATGCAGATCCGTCGCCACTATGCTCCAGCAAGACTGAAAGAATGCCCCAGAGAAACCATCTGGGCCTGGTGCCTGGTCAGGTGGGAGCGCTAAAACCGCCATTTTAACTTCCTCCAATTAAACCGGAGCCATGAGGGACTCATTGTCCATTTGGGAGACCAAGGGAGGGATGAGGCTAATGAGATCCCCTGCCTGCGGCACTGGATCTGCTAAGAATAAGGTCTCGAAGAAGTCTGCTGCTGCACGTTTCATCTGGGACTGGTCCGAAATCGTTGTACCATCCTGAAGCTCAATCTGTTTGATTTGGACTCTTCTAAGGCGGTCAGAAATGGAGGCGTGGAAGAATTTTGAGTTTCTATCTCCCTCTTTTAACCATCTGTTTCTGGATTTTTGCTTCCAAAACAGCTCCTCGAGAAGCTCAAGGCGGGACAAATTAGCCCTTTCCCTGACAAGGCTCGATAAGGTGAGGGGAGAGGGCGAGGAGATGACTGACTATTCAACCTTCTCCAATTGCTCTGTCGACGTTTTGATCTGCTCAAAGATGTTGCCGAAGGTCTCCTTGTTCCAATTTTTCAATGCTGACTTGGTGTTCCTCATCTTGGCTAGGAGGTGGACCATGGGGTTGATAAAGGTCTCGGATTGCCAAGCTTCAGCTACAACTTGCTGGAAGCCTTCATGCTGGGTCCACATTCACTGGAAGCGGAACGACTTAGGGGAAGAAAGAGCGGCTGACGGGTTTCATAGGAGGAGAGGAGAGTGGTTGAATGGACCCTGGACAGATGCTGAACACAGAAAGTTGGGAAAGTTTGTAGCCAGGAGTGGGAGCATAGCACACGGTCGAGCCTAGCCCATTTTCTGCTTGGGCCTGACCTGTTATTACACCAAGTGAACGTGTTTCCCGAGAATCCCGCGTCGATCGGGTTTGCTTGGTTGATAGCGTCGATGAAGTCGGAAGAGCTGGGGCAAACCAAGAAGTTCCCGCCCATCCTCTCAGATTGGGCCGTGACAACATTAAAGTCACCACAAACCATCCACGGATCCGAGTATATCGTAGATTGATTGACCAAATGTACCCATAGATCAACCGTCAAAAATACTATTTTCATGTGGTTGTTTAAGCTGCCATTGTATCTCATAAATCAACCGTCAAAAATACTATTTTTAATTGAAACAGAGTAATAAACTCATCGTTGCCAAATGTCTGTTACATCACCACACAATTACAAAAGTAATGACTATTTACTGGTGTAACTGGAAAAACAAACATATCTTCTGTGAAGCCGTATGATTTTCTAAATGGAAATATCTTGTGTATGTACGGCTCAAATAATAGTTATAGATATTGAACGCAGGAGAGTGCACGCATACAGCACGTTGGATCCAAAAGATGTCGGCTATTTTTCACGTACGCTGTGTGAATGGCCTGTTACGGTCCATCTTTCCCCACCGTCCTAGTTTTGTCACCTTGATGTTGAACCGGCAACGCGCATACATCACTCATAAGGATTGAAGATATGGTACCAGGAGTATACTTTTTGAAAGACATCCCATCTCAGGGCTATGCTTTTTGAAAGACATCCAATCTCAGGGCTAAAAGTGAGCATATAAAAGTGGGATTGTTGGTTTTAGTATCCAAGGTGGTAAATGATAGATTAGAGCCCTTCCTACCTAATGAGATCGATTACACATGCGCCATCCACGGACAGAAATGTTTCACGCATCCAAGCTGGAGGACCAAAAATCATGCCCATCCATTATTCAAGTGGGCCATACCAATGTATGTATATATACAACACATTTATTATAAAGGGATTTTGACCATCTTGGCATCATTGTATGGTCAAATTCTTAGAAGAGATTTGACCTTTCAAATATTCCAAGGATAGCTTTCTTACATGTCTTAAGAAATTTTTTTAACCAAATTATCTTTGTTCTTGGTTTAGTAGTTGTATGGTTTTGTGTGAATAAGAAGTTACGCTTTATTTAATGCTGAGAAAGTGACGTGGGCGGAAGCCTTTTTGGGCATGGGCAAAGCTCAACTCGTGGAGCCCACATTGATGTATGTGTATAATCCATGCTGCCTATTCTTTTTGTCATGTTATTTTAGGCTAAAGCCCAAATATTGGCCTGATCCAGAGCTCGTGTGGGTCACATAATAGAAAATAATGGTGATAATGGCACCCACTGTCGAAACTTTTCAAGCTCACTGTAATGTTTGTTAGAAGTAGACACTACCCAAGTCAGGACTTTTTGGGCCCATGGCGAGCTAGCCAACAAGATGGACGAAACGGATTACCCCATTGTAAGCCTAAACTCCTATTATTTAAAAATAATCAAGTTATTAGTTACTACATTACAACCATGACCCTTACTACATTACAACCACGACCCTTGCCACATTACAACCATGACCTTTACGTTGTTATATTATAATGGTCGAGGTTGTTATGTTATATGGGTCGTGGTTGTAATGTGGTAATGGTCGTGGTTGTCATATTATATGGGTCGTGGTTGTCATGTATATATTTTATTTATGTCATCCATTCATTTTGAAAGATCATCTTGAAGGAATGAACCTTAAAATGAGGCATATCATAGGCTCATGTGGACCACACCATAGAAAGTAGTGAAATTGAAAACTTTTGAGGGCTATAAAATTTTTAGATGTAACTCATTTTTTGGTCGTCGTTAAATTAAATTCTAAATCCAATGGATGGATTGGATTCGACACATAAATCACAACAGGACCCACAACCCTTATAACATGACAATCTCGACCCATATAACATGATAAACACGACCTCCACACATCACAAAACTACCTCGACCTATATAGCATGATAAACATGACCCATATAACATGACAACCACGACCCATATCAACCACGACCCATATAACATGACAACTATGACCCATGACAATCACAACCCATATAACATGACAACCTCGACCCATGACAACCATGACCCATATAACATGACAACCATGACCCATGTAACATGACGACCACGACCCACATAACATAACAACCTTGACCCTCACCACATTATAACCATGACCCATATAACATGACAACCACGACCCATACCCATATAACATGGTAAGGGTCATGGTTGTCAGGTTGATGTAATTACTAACTGGATTATTTTTAAATAATAGAAGTCGATGCCCACAATGAGGTGATCTATTCGGTCCACCTTGCCATCTAGCTCGCTGTGGACCCAAAAAGTCCAAACTTTGGCAGTGTCCACTTCTAACAAACGTGACAGTGAGCCTAGAAAGTTTCAACAGTTAGTGTCATTGTCACAATTATTTTTTATTATGTGGCCCACATGAGCTTTGGATCAGGATGATATTTGGGCCCCAACCCTAAAATGACATGACAAAAAAGATGGGCAGCATAGATAATACACATAAATCAATGTGCGCCCCACAAGTTGGGCCTTGCCCATGCCCAAAAAGGCTTCTGTCCACGTCACTTTCTCAACTTTAAACATGAGGTAACTTATTATTCATTCAAAAGTTGTACAACAGTTGAACTAAGAATAAGAGCTATTTGGTAAAAAAAAAAAAAAAAAAAAAAAAAAAAAAAAAAAAAAAACTTCTTAAGACTTGGAGAAGGCTACCTAGGAATATTTGGAATGTCGAATCTCACTTTCGAGAATTTGACCATACAACATACAGCGACACAAGTATGGTCAAAATCCATGTTATAAACAATACTACAATTCATTAGGGCCTATTTGGAACGCCTGATCTGGTGATATTGCATTGCCTTAGCTGGAAGCCATTGGAAGCTTTCAGCCATGTTTTGTAAACTCCTATTATGGTTTCTCTTCATGGGAATTGCAGCTTCCGAAGGCGATGGTAATTTCATTTACAGAGGATTCAGTGGTGCTAACATGAGCCTGGGTGGTGCGGCGGAGATCACGTCCAATGGCCTCCTTCGGCTCAACAATGCCATACGTCAAAAAGGCCATGCCATGTACCCCGTTCCCCTTCACTTCAAACCTTCACACGGTAAAACTCATTCTTTCTCTACCAATTTCGTCTTTGCAATCTTGCCCCAGGATCCGGATTTAAGTGGCTCCGGAGTCGTCTTCGTTATCTCACCTTCGAAAGAGTTCCCAGGAGGTGAAAATGGTAAATACATGGGCATCTTCAATGAGACGAACAATGGAAAATCGTCGAATCACATGGCCGCCATTGAGCTCGACACATTCTTTAATCCAGAATTCCGTGATATCGATGAGAACCATATCGGAATCGACATCAATGGCTTAGATTCCATCAGTTCCGCTCCTGCTGCTTACTTCAGTAATGTGCGCCGGAGGTTTGAGAATCTAAGCCTTATAAGCGGAGACCTGATGCATGTTTGGGTAGAATACAATGGTTTCCAAAACCAACTCAATGTAACATTATCTCCTATTGGCTTGCCTAAACCTGATCTTCCACTCTTGTCATCGACGGTGAATCTTTCATCAATTATTTTAGACGACATGTATATCGGTTTCTCTTCAACAACCAGGCGGTTCCAATCATCTCATTACATCTTGGGATGGAGCTTTAAGATGAACGGTCAAGCTCAGGCCCTTGATCTCTGGCAACTTCCTAATCTTCCACGACCCAAAAAGAAATCGAAGGTCTTAACAATTGGGTTACCAGTAATTGTTTCAGTTTTAATATTAATGGCCATCTCAGCTGTCGGACTTATCGTGATAAGGAAGATCAAGTTCGCCGAAATACTAGAGGACTGGGAACGTGACTTCGGGCCCCACCGGTTCTCGTACAAGGATCTATATACTGCTACTAAGGGCTTCACAGACAGAGATCTCCTAGGGGTCGGAGGTTTTGGGAGGGTTTACCGAGGAGTTCTATCGGCCTCCAAGATTGAAGTGGCTGTGAAGAGAGTCTCTCATGAATCTCGACAAGGGATGCGAGAATTCATATCCGAGATTGTGAGCTTGGGTCGCCTCCGTCACCGAAACTTGGTGCAACTTCTCGGCTATTGCCGGCGAAAGAGAGAGCTCCTATTGGTCTATGATTTCATGCCCAATGGAAGTTTGGACAAGTTCCTCTTTGATCATCCAAATTCGATGCTGAGATGGAGTCAACGGTTTTGGATAATCAAAGGAGTAGCCTCAGCGCTTCTATACTTGCACGAGGAATGGGAGCAGGTGGTTCTTCACAGAGACATCAAAGCCAGCAATGTTTTATTAGATAACGAGATGAACGGTAGATTAGGCGACTTCGGCCTTGCCAGATTGTACGATCATGGGACTGATCCACAGACGACCCACATGGTGGGGACCTTCGGATATCTTGCACCGGACCTGACTAGGACCGGGAAGGCCACCACAAGCACTGACGTGTTCGCATTCGGAGCTTTCATGCTCGAGGTTGCTTGTGGGAGGAGGCCCATCGATCCCCAATTGTCAGTGGATGAGATTATCTTGGTCGAATGGATTTCAAAATGCTGGAGGAAAGGGACAATTCTGGCAGCAGCGGATTCGAAACTGGGAGTTGACTATGAGGTGGAGGAGATGGAGTTGGTGCTGAAGCTTGGATTGCTGTGTTCGCATCCGTTGACGGCCGCAAGGCCGAGCATGCGGCAAGTAGTTAAGTTTTTGGACCGTGATGCACCTTTACCCGATCTCTCACCCGATGGTCTGGGTGCGGCGATCCTGGCAGTGGGCCCTGATGAAGGGCCCAATGATCTACTCTTGTCATATCCGTCTTCCTCCGAACAGTGGTTTGCATGCACATCATCGCTGCCAGAATCTGCGCTTTCCGGTGGCCTTTGATGGACGATGGTAAGGTGTTACACGATTGCGTGAGTTTGCTAGGCATTGACGAATGGATCGCACTGCTAGTTGAGGTTGCTTTGATGGGTGACGCATTTTATTTTATTTTTTTTTCCGTCTTTAGCTTTACTGCCGGTTGGCTGATACGTGGCTTACGTTCCCTCCATATACTTTATAAAGCTGTGGATAATGGTAGAAGCGCCTAGACACGCGATGTGGAGGAATTGTGTAACTAAATATAAATGAGAACTATCTTTCGATGATCCAAACCGTCCATGAATGCATTTACACAGTCATGCAGTAGTGGGCTTTCACCACTTAGGGATGTTCGAACCCTTGACCGGGTGTTGAAACTCCGGAGAGTCTACCACCCGCTCAAGAGCATATATATATATATATATATATAGATATATATATATATATATATATATCGCTTAAATTCCTAAGTAGAGGTGTATATGAGTCGATCCGAGTCGAGCTTGGCATGGTACAGCTCGACTCAGCTCGGCCACTAGCCGACCTCAACTCAAACTTGGCTTGGCTCGGTCCTCGACCCTGACTGGCCAGCTCGGCTCGATTCAGTCAGCAGGTCGGGCCAGTTCGAGCCAAGATTGAGCCAAGTTTGCCTGTGCAGCATTTTCGCAAGCACATGAATTGCACTTTCAAATTCTTACTATATGTAAAACACCAGCAGCGGTTTTACAGGTATTGTATCAAGCACCTTGTAGGCAACATCAAATCAAATATATATATATATATATATATATATATATATATATATATATATATATATATATATCTATATATATATATATATATATATTTGTTTGATGAAACATACCTTCCTTACTACTAGCCGACACTTCTTCGTTAAGTCATTTCATCAAACACTTGGTGAGCAACATCAATATCAAAGTAACCGAGTCACTGAACTGGTTCGATTCAAGTTGGTTTCGACCCGAGTTGAGTTAAGCTCGGGCAAGCTCGAACTCGGTTCAAAATTTTTTTCGAGCTAAAAAATTCTGCTCGACTCGGTTCGAACTCAATTTTGAACCGAGTCGAATCGAGCGAGCTAACTGAGCTAACTCGCTTCATGTACAACCCTATTCCTAAGTAAGGTCAGGATGCCACGGGAGGATTGGCAGTTCATATACATGGGGTTAAAAAATAAATTCATTGTGAGGTTGTGAGCAGAGTAGTGCTCAAGTTGAGTAGTAAAAATAAAATAGTATGGTTACTCGCATGGTCTGCCTATACAAATAACCTTGATATCGATATATAGACTATCTAAGTAAGAATACACCTTCTCATTTGGGACGATCGCTCAAGTCTCTCATGAAGGAAATGTGGTAATATTTGATGAACTAAGATATTCAGTCTGAAATATTGAAAACCCTGATCAAATGATCTATGAAGAGAGCAAGAGATAAAATGATTCTCTGTATACATAACACCTTCGGCTTGTCCATTCCAACAAGGGTAAGCAGAGGAGTTATCAAATGACGGGAGAATTTCAATTTTTACAGTTTTTTCACAATGTTATTAGGAAAATTTTGTATAAAAAAAAAAATAAAAAAAATAAAAAAAAAAAAGTTATTATTGATTAATAAATAATGCTAAATGTTAGATATACATTTGGAATTTTTACTATCAAATTTCTCAAAAATTAGATTTTTATCAAATAATGCCTTTATGAAGTGAAATGCTACATAAGTGTTTTTTAGCAATGAAATTACTATAATGCTTACTGTATACTTTTTTTTTTTCCTTAAAAAGCCATAAAGTATATAATTGTCAAGCCCACATGATATTTCTATCATATCGAATTCGTTCGAGGTAGATGTAACCCACCATAATGTTGAAAAGAACCAAAACTTTGGTTGATCTAAATGCAAGGTGAGCATGATGGATCTATAGCTCAACTGGTAGACTGAGTGAAGATACCTCGTTTCAACACTTGAGGTCTTGGTATCGATTCCCTGGTGGGGGTGGTTGATAGTGGAGTACGTACTGACGGACTAACAAGCTAACAGAAAAGAAAAAAAAAATAAAAAAATAAAAAGAGAAGAAAAAGAGAGCCATACCTTTTGTGTGCGTGTGATTCAATTAGAAAGATTTTATTTTTGGTTTGTGTGATTATTATGGTTGGATGCATATGATTAACAGGTTGGATGTTATACACATAGTGGGCCTTAAAATTTTCTAACTTTAATACTTTTTAAGTAAAAACAATATATGATGGTATTTTGATAACTTTCCTCCTCCTCAGAGAGCTACCCCATCTTCATATTTGTGAGGATATTCTTTGGTAAATTTGAGATTTAAGAGGAAAAATTCCCACATATTTGTATAGTAAAATTTTAGAATTTTTACTACAAAATTTCTCCAAAATTAAAATTTTACCAAATAATGGCTTTATAAGTTAAATGTTAGGAAAGTATTCTTGACTTTATTACTTTAAAGAAAAAATAGACAATACACGTGGTACTTCAATAATTTCTCCTCTCAAAAAAGCATATGAGGAATTTTCTTTTTAAATTGCTAAAATTTAACTAAAATAGTGATAATTTCACAATGTATTTGCTGGAAATTAAAATATTTTCAAATTCTCTTGAATTAACGGGATAGTATTGTGGGGTCCATGTTTTATGAAAAATCACGATATTTTGAAAATCCTGTGATTGAGGGAAGTCCATCAAAAGAGCAGAAATACTCTGGTTGAATGTGGTGGTTCATATGCATGCCACGAAGGTTATATACATGGCATACACACAACTAATCATGAACCGTTCAAATTTTGTGGCCACTTTAGATGGGATTTACTTCAACTGTAATCTTGAAATAATTTTGAGTACACATCATCAGTCGATCCTTCATCCATCCCTCGGGAGTTTGTAAGGATGGTAGGAATTAAGCAGAAAGCAATCCTATTTTATTTTTTGGTTGGTCGTAAGAGGACATTGGGGTGGATGAGCATGATGCCACCCAGGCTCACGTTAGCTTCGTGGAAGCCAATGGAAGATGGCTTAGTCTTTTTGTTCAGCCAATGTGATTAGCATTAATTAGCAATTTTCCGGACAGCCAAGATGCTTGGAGGCTTTAAGCATCATCCGTCGGACATAACCTGCTTGCAAGGGTGGCAATGGGCTGAGTAGCCGGCCCACCCAGCTCTGGGCTAGGTTTGGACCTACTTGCTTGGCCCGTAGGCTGGGCTTGGGCCACACTTGGATGGCCAAATCAATTTTCAAGCCCAGCCTCAGCCATGTGCTCAAGTGATTTTTGGCGTATGATGTACGTGTTATATCCTGCAATTATGCCATTCCAATCCTCGTTTATGCAACCCATTCATCTTTAATATAGACGGTCAGTTTTATTCCTCCAAAATGTACATCTCTTTGTGCATGTGTGGCCCACGTAATCAACGGATCTATTAGGAACATTCAGCAGGAGAAATGTACAGTCATGACTAACGGTCCCTCCCCAGTGTCCCCTATTGTTCCCTTTTGTCTGGCACAGCTGAGTTACCAATCAGGCTGGATTCTGCATCTAATGGGCAGGTTCGAGGGCACTCATACATGGATGCGGGATTGGGTCCTACCCCTGCCAGGCTGGACTCGGTTTTGAAAGGAGCTCTATGGAGGCCACCCTAAAGAATTTTCACTGCACCACGCGTTTTATGCTAGAACAAAGGATTGTTGGGCCACCATATGTAAAATCCACGGTCAACCAAGTTCAATCCACAATTGTAGCACCTTGGGCTTAACATCAATGAGATTTAAAACTCAGGTGGGTCACATCACAGGAAACAATTGGTCCGGGATACTGCCATAAGTTTGTGTGTGGGGTCCGCAAGGTGTTTATCTTTCAACAAACCTGTTAATTAAGTGTATCTCACTGGGATGAAGCTAGAATACAAACATTAATTAGCTTGATTAAAAGTCAAGTGGACAACACAGTGTGAGTTTAAAGGTTTTAGGAGCTGTACATTGCTCCCATTGGTGTGGCCCATCTGAGTTTTTATCTAGCTGATCCTTTGTATGTATGATTAAAATGGTGGTTCCTCTTGAGGACAAAGTGGGCCCATAGGGCTTTTGGTTTTTACATGACTGATAAAATAAGTGTTGTAGACAATTCTGGTCCGAGATGACGGCTCTCAGCTGCAGCCGTGTGGTGAAGTGGTGAGATTTGATTGGTTGGGCCATACAAGGTCAGAAGTGAGTGACATAGCAAGATTTGATTAGTTGAGCCCTATGCTGTCAGAGATTGTCCTAACTATCAAACCTGCCCATTCAGGTCACCACAATGTCCAATCTATGTCCCCCTTGCACACGCCTGATGTTGAGAACACCTCTCCGGGCGTGGCTTTCTGACTGTAGGGCCTACCGTGATGTACTTGCCATCCATCCATGATGTCCATCCATTGTGGTGAAGGCCAAAAAAGTTTTGAATCAAGCCCATATTTATGTGGTTCCTTCATGCAGGGCTTTTCTTATCTTATCATCAACAGGTTATACTACGCCAAAATCATGAATTGGTGACGGAACAGATCCGTAGCAAATCAAATAAACGATGGATTTCGTCCGTCACTTGGTCCGTGGCTGTTTTTTGATCATAAAAATAAAAAATCTGTTGCTAAAATTCAAAAAAAAAAAAAAAAAAAAAAAAAAAAACTATTATTCATGAAAAATATTGGCGACGGATATGGTCCGTCGTTAATATGAGGAGAGCGACGGACCTCAAATCTGTCGTTGAATTTCAACTTGTTTAGAAATTAGCGACGGATTTGGTCTGTCGCTAAAATATCTGTGAATAGAAAGAAATTAGGTTTTTTTTTTTTTTTTTTTTTTTGAATCTTACACCTGATAGTCATTCAAAAATAATTCACACGATCGACGGATTTGGTCCATCGCTAAAATATTTGCGAATAAAAAAATAGATGTGTTGTTTTTTTTTTTTTTTTTTAATCTTACACCTTGAGTCTTTCAAAAATAATTCACACAATCAACGGATTTGATCCATCGCTAAAATATCTGCGAATAAAAAATAGATTTATGTTTTTTTTTTTATGAATCTTACACGCCTGATAGTCATTCAAAAAATAATTCACACGATTGTTTATTAAGAATCCCATTCACAAAATTCAAAAGAAAGGGCTGAATATGAAACTGGACTAATATCAATGTGTTTGAATGCTCAAAAGGCCTGAATAAGAAACTGATCTAAATATATAGTAAATAGCCAAAATAATGTTAGCTACTGATGAAAATAAGGTAATGTAAAGAATATCATTTGCCCTGAAAACTAAACAAATGATCATCATAATTATGTCCCATCATTTAAAATACAAATCCAAGAGACTTTTATTCTCAATATTTTTACAAGAATATCCAAATAAAATATAACACAATCGAAACAACAAGAAAATGGTAAAGATGATATAAATCTATAAGTTTCTTGCATGTCTGAAAATTCCATGGTATTTTGGCAATCCAATCCCATGTTTGGAGAGAGAAAGAGAGGTAGAACTACTCATGAGCACGGATGGAAAGAGGAGATCGCATAGCAGAGATCGGCGGCAAGGGGAGGGATGCAGCCCCTGCTTGAAACGGCTCGTCGAGAAGGAGCTCCGCCCATGGAAAATCCTTTTCGCCTAACCACCATACACGGTCAGTCCGATACCCCTTTCCCTAAGGATCTTGGATTTAGCTTGTTTTGTAGGGATGTTCCCTACGATTGGTCAGCGGCAAGCTTTAGGTCGTTCCAGAGATACGGAAGGGTGCTGGATGTTTATCCCGTTCTTTCCAGGTATCCAAAAGTCGAGAGGCTTCATGTTGTCCAATTCCAATATGAATAGGACGCAAAGGCGGCTATGGATGTTCTCCACGAGCGGCGCATTGACGGTAGGGTAGTCACATTCCAATGGCTAAGTCCATGGTTCCTACTAGATACACCCAAAGACACATGCTAGGATGGCTCCCAGGAAGACAAGCACCTATTCATACATAGTTGTTTTTTGGCGAACAAAGCTCCCCACCTCCCTCTAAGAACAGAGCAAACGTCAGATAACACCACAATAGCTGACCCCAAGGTAGTGGCGACAAGGTTGCCGAGATCTACAACTGGGACAAGTTTGGTACAGTAGAAGGGCCGAACATCTCCATTCTGAAGTTGATTGACTCCATAAGGGCTTCCAGATTTGTTGCATGCACCATTGATATTGCTAGATTCCCCTGTTAAATTCCTGATGACTCTAAAATCAAAGGCAGATCTCATAGACTTCTTAGACGATCCAGCCCTCCCAAATAATGGGATTGATTTCGGTGGTCAATGGTCAGCTAGCGAGGTAATGGGAGGAGAAGGTAAATGGATTAGACTGTTTGGAATACCAGACCATGCCTGATGGAATCAGTCATCCTCGATCTCGCAAATTACTTCAGCAACGTCATCCAGATTGATTCCTTGAGTAGCTACAGAATCTTCCAGTCTATGCTCGTATGAAGTGCTTATGCGCCTAGGGGCAAATCTACAAAGAAGTCCCGAATCTCCAAGTGTTGGACAAATTTTACCCCATTCACGCTGTATTGGAAGCGGTAGATAATATGGGTTCTTCGGTAGCGCGACCCCAATCCCAGGGAAATTCACATTAAGAGGGCATTAGGGATTGGGTCGAGAGAGAATTTTGCAATCAGGTGGAGGCAGCGGGCATTGTAGATACAAACCATCAGAAAGATTGTTGCTACCCAACCCTACTCGATAGGTGTTCGAGCAAATGTCGAGGACGCACAACAAAGTATCCTGCCTACTATTTGCAGAAATGCTGAGGAGATATTCAGCCGCAAATAACATTCCAATGGCCCCAGGGAGATTTTTTTATGATGGGTATTCAATCAGCAGTTTCCTGTAATGTGGTCCACCTAAGATTTGGATCTGATTCATTTTTTGGATATTCATGCCTAAATAATTGTCAAAAGATAAATGACATGGATGTAAGGCACATGCATCACGATGCCGTGAAGTCACTCCCCGAAAGATGTTTTCAACTTGGGCATGTGCAACAAATGCAGATGGATGTCTAGGGTGACCTAAAGGGACCTAGGTTAAATAGCTAGGTCCAACTCTAACAATATACAGCCCACCAATCAAATATCACCACATCACCCCTCTCCGACAACACACGGCTAACTAATCAAATCTTACCACTTTACCGTACATTTTAGACTATTAAAAAATGAAGTAGATACAAATTTCAGGTGGACCACACCAAGGAACACTGGTAATTGAATACCTCTGCCGTTAAAACTTCCTATAGCAAGTCATAGAGACCCAAGCAAGGAAATAAACAAATGTGAACACTTTTTTTTTTTTTTTTTTCAATAGCTATTCCATAGATTGGTGAAGAAAATGTATAAGACATATTTCGGGCGGACCCATGAATAAAAAGGGAACATGCCCGCTTATCATGTTAAAATGCAGCAAAAGGAAAATAAAATAAAAATAGCCCTCCCTCAAGTTTCCCAGGCCAACTCTATGCAGGAGAGGAGACCTAAAATGGTAGAGGGAAGATCCGTCGAAGAATAGAAGAAACTGTGCAACAAGTCGCCACTACCCCTGCTGGCTAGAGCATCAGCCATGGCGTTTGCCTCCCTAGAAGTGTGGGATAGAACAACCTCCATGGTTAGCATGAGCAATTTGATCCTAGCCCACCAGTACCACAAGGCCCACTGAGGAGAGGATTCTTTAAGCAATGTCCCGATCACAGAGTTGGAGTTGCTGGCCACCTCTACCTTGGTAAGACCCATGGAGGCACAATGGGAAAGACCCTCCCAGATTGCCTTGATCTCAGCCCAAGAGTTAGATCTGAAGCCATAACCGGACGAGAAAGCGAAGAGAAGGTTGCCCATGCTGTTTCTACCCCCAACCCCACCCCTAGAAGGGCCTAGGTTTCCCAGCGATGAGCCATCCACATTGATTTTGACCCAGCCCATCACAGTCTAGCCCATTTGATGACGTGGACTTTTTGGCATCCGCAACAACCCTTTTGATCTCTAACATAGAAAGGGCAGTGGCTAAGGATCTTTTAACCGGCCACCTTAGGGAGGGGGAGAGAAGGGCTAATAAGATTAATCCAGATTTTGACCCTACCAGTCACCTTGGCAGCGTTGATCATTGAATCTTCAAAGCGAGTTGCGTTTCTGGCCAACCAGATCTCCCATAAAATGAAGCAGGGAGTGAGCCCCTTTAGGATTTGAAGACGGTCCGATGAACTAGCTAACGACCGCCATCTGGTCGTCGTGGCGGGGGACATCGAGTGTATTGAATAGAAGCTCAAAGTTATCCCATACATTCCTAGCTGTGGTCCTGGAGGAAAAACGTGATCAAGAGTTTCGATGTTGGGCGAAGATGGGAGGGTGTAGCAGACGCATTTTGAAGCCAAAGAGATTCATTTTGCTTGAGTTTTGGCATCCACCAGGATCGCACCGTGGATGATCTTACAAGTGAAGAGAGAAATTTTCGACTGGAGCTTAAGGTGCCACACCCACTTAGCCAAGCTTTCTTATCCCCTGACCGTCTGGAGTAAAGCCAATCCGAGCCTACGGTAAAATCACCATATGGAGATTCAACCCAGATCCGTTTGTCCTCTGAGGACGAGGCACAAATCCCTTCGTTAACGACGTGGTCCGGCACCACTTGGGGGAGGAGACGCTGAATCCTAGAATGAGCACGCCAGCCGGAAGGCCCAATCAAATCAGAAACTGTTTGGGGTTGAGGGGCTGGAGTGGGGAGGTTCTATTCCTTGAGGGGCCCAAAACCAGACTAGTCATCCTCCCAAAAATTATAATCCCCTCCGCTGACGAGCCAACGGCTGCAGGCAGCTACAGCTGGAATTAATTTCTAGATGTTCTTCCTTGGGGTGAGGCAAAGGACACGTGACTCAAGCCATCAATGAAAGGAGATCAGAGGAATATTTTTCCCAACAATTGTCCTTGCTCTTGAACCTAACTATCCATGCCATCTTCATCCTAAAAGCTTTAATAAAGCTAGATAAGCTTTTCATGCCTAGACCGCCTTTATATCTGGTAAGGGAGATATGAAACAAATGTGAACTTGATCTAAAACTGTGGCACATAGAAAGTTTTAACAGTCAATTATTATTATTTGCTATAGTGTGGTACACTTAAGATTTGTATTTACTTTATTTTTGTGACCGTACCCGAGGAGGAATCGGCAAAGCAGGTGAACGGGTGAATATACTGTACTACACGTGCATGAAGCTAGGCTTGGGGCGGCGCGGCACTGTATTCGCTGAGGATGGAGAGGGTGATCTGTTATGATAGGATTCATGAGCCACTGTTAGAGATGAACACAAAGAAAAGTTGTTTGGTCAATATTCCTCAGCTGCCCATCTCATACGGCATCATGTGGCTCAATCGAATTGCAGGTAGAGTCATCACGAAATTCCATGGCAGCAGTGTCAACCTGCAATAATCCACGTCACTATAGCATCGGGCTTTTCTACCCACGCGTATGCTGAGGATGTGATCTGAACTGTCCATGTGGTGGAACACATGGGAGACCAACAACGGATTTATGGATGATATGGATAAGTGGGGCACATCATATACCAGCTCCACCAATAACGTTACTTCGTCTATGAGAAAAGGGAACTGTAATCCTCTGCGACACGTGTTTTAAGAAATGCATTAATGACCTGAGTTTTTGGGCTCGACCATGTTGATATGCAATATCCACTCCATCTATCAGGTTCTATCCTCTATGTTAGGGCATAAGGACAAAAATCAGCTAGATTCACAATTGAGGTGCGAGGCAGCGGAGGGATTTGGAGGAGGGGAACGTGACTGGGCCATCGCCCTCGGCGTCCCCCTTTTGGAAAGAGGTTAGAAATGAGCTCCCGATTTTAGCAAGTAATGTCCAATGGCAAATCGGTGATGGGAATATGAATATCTGGACCTCCAACTGGACGGGGATGGGGCCTCTTCAATCCTTGGTTCCCACACCCATTCCTCAGGCGCTCCTACCATTAAAAGTCAGTGATTTCTTGGGCCCGGCGGGGCCTTGCCCGCCCTCCTCTGTCAATCTGATCCTGGCAGGGGACCTCTTCAACTTCATCGTTAGCTCTGGTTTTGCGATTACAGAGGATCCTCCTACCTGTTTCTGGTCTCTGGACGCCTCAGGTAACTTCTCCACTAGATCAGCCTGGCAGCTGGGAAGGGTTAGGGGGCAGGGTCAGTGGTGGAACAACTGGATCTGGCATCCTTCCATTCCCCCTAAGATGTCATTGCTCGTTTGGCGTCTCCTTCAGGGGGCCCTTCCAGTGGACAGTCGGGTGCAGCGCAAAGGGGTCCACCTTGCTTCCAGATGTTACTGTTGTCAGTTTGGCCCCGTATTCAGCCCGCAGGAGGAAACAATAACCCATCTGTTTCTGCTGGGTCAGCAGGCTACCTCTATCTGGCGCTATTTCTCGATTCAGTGCGGAATCTCTCTCCTCAACCACCTGTCGGTTGAGGAAAGACTTCGTCAATGGAAGGCTGCTGACGCGCCTGGGGCTTCTTCTGCGATTGTTAGGCGTGTCCTGCCGGTTTCTCATCTTGTGGGAGCTTTGGTCGAGCCGCAATGGGGCCAGGTTTAATGAGCATCCTAAGGAGGCGAACTCTGCGATTGCCCGAGTCAGGTGGAGGGCGCTGCATCTCCTTGAAGGAAACGTCGAGGTTCATCACAGGCTTCAGGGGGACAGATCGGTGGGGGTTTTCTCCACCAGCCCCTCGCGTGGTGTTCAGGTCATTCGTTGGGAGAAACCCGCCTCAGGATGGGTGAAATTGAATGTGGATGGTTCGGCCAGTGGTAATCCGGGCCGTTCAGGAGGAGGGGGTGTTTGCAGAAACGAGGATGGGAAGCTCCTGTTTGCTTTTTCTGTTGGGTACGGGGTGGGCACAAACAACAAGGCTGAAGTTAGAGCAATTCACGATGGTCTTATGCTCTGTCTGGAGCGTTGTCTGCGATATATTATAGTTGAATCGGATTCCTCAGTGGCGATCGGTCTCATTACCTCCAAGTCATCTGTTCCCTGGCAATGGAGCCTGTGGATCAACAGGATCAAGAGGCTGGGATTGAGTGGGTCTTTTTCTTTTACGCGGATCCCTAGAGAGGGGAATGGTCCGGCAGATGGCATGGCTAGGGAGGGCAGTCAGCAGCAGGTTGCCAGGGTTACTGAACATTTTACTGACCTCTCCCCTCATGTCCGTGGCCTTCTCTTCCTGGACAGACTCGGCATTGGCTCGGTGAGATCCTCCCTTTCGTAATTCTCCCTGCCTCTTCTCCCAGTCCTTTGCTGGTTCTTTGCTTCCTGTTCGGTGCCTTTGTGCCTTCGTGCTTTCCGCACTTGGGCCTCCTTTGGGTTGGGGCTCCCTGTTTTCAGCGGTTTTGGGCCCCCCGTAAAGCGTTTGCTGCTGCTCTGTTTTTGCCCGTCTTTAGCATGGGTCCTGTGTGTAGCGTGGTTTGTTTGGGTTTGGCCTCCCTGTAATTAGAAGTTCACGATAGGTGTGGCCCGTTCTTTTTGTCTGGCCATGCCCGAAGGGCTGTACAATCCTTTTCGGTTTCTAATGGAAAATATTGTTGAAAAAAAAAAAGGTGGGCCTTTCCACATAGAACAGTAAGGATGGTATGCCAATCATAGGTTCGTGGGTGGGGCCACCATGCTCTGTATCTTTCATCAAAACCTTTAAATAAGTTTAACTCTCCTGGATGAAGAGAAACAAGAATCAGCCTCATAAAGAACTCATTTGGACCTAACCCTGTAAACTTAGCAGTTTTGGTGGAAATCTTACGCTGTTAACTTTTGTGTGGCCCATATGGATATTTAATCAGAAGTATTTTCGGTGTGTACAGTCCAAATAATCGTTCTCTCCAGATGAACGGAGCCGATTTTACATATATTGCATGTTGGATCCCACATAGAGTGGCTACTTTATGGGCTGTGAAATAGGCAATTGGTCAAACTCGATATTGACACAGCGACGTGCTTTCATTCCTCATATGAATATAATTAAAAATATGATATGAAGGAGCCTGATATTTAAAAGATATGCAATCTCAAATTTAAAAACGGAGCATATATTAACTCAAATCAAACCGTTGAGGTAGTTGGCTTTAGCATATAAGAATCACGAAAAAAGAATAAACCTTCGTAAGCTAAGTGCTTGCCTATGAACACACGCACTTACCTGAATATCAAGTAATTCCTGGCTCACGTCCCTATTGACCCGATGTCGACCTGCCATCAAATTGCGTGGCTTTTACGACTCTCTTTCACGGATGGTACGCATGTCCAAGATCCCAATCATCCATCAGGAAATGTGTGCCGTGAACATGCTTTTAACTAAAAAGTAAAGCTTGTATAAGGAAAAATGGCTCGCTTGCGTAGTGGATGCCATGATTTCTTGCATATGGCTCATCCATGTTAGGTGCCAGACACATAATTCACATCCATCTATGCTGGACTACACGATTTGAAAAGTTCATATGACTCGTTTGAAAAACGGATGAGCCTGAATATTTTTGGTACGGCATCTTAAGGTTGAAGTAGATTTCATAGGCGCAATGTGAAAATCAAGGGCTGACATTTCTCCCCCCAACTGTTTCTTTTGTCATCGCACACTTGTGATTCAAGTGAGCCTTGAGTTTTTGGTCCAAAGCCAAATGTAGGATTACGCATCTAGTGATCATAAAGGGACTTTAGGGGACACTTGCAGACGCGCTCGTGAGTGCCTTTTCAAGGCTTTTGCTGTATATTTGAAGTACAGGGGTATTATATTTGATTTAATTAAAGTCGCCACTAGCTAATGACTCATATTTTTACAGTTGATTAGACTCTGCAGAAATCTTAGGAGAAAGAATCATTGGATTTTCTGTCCTAAAATAACTCTTGATCTGTGACCAGAAATTTTGGGGAAGGGAGCATAGTTACAAATAAGGAATATGTTAGGCACTCTCTCTGGCTATATAAGCGTACAATCTCTATTTCACATGACTAAACAAAATATCAGGAATAGAATTGGTTCTTGTGCACTGTTGATGGAAATGTGTGTCCAATGTCGTATGGTGATGCGGTACCTACAATAAGCGATGACCCTAGTCAAATAAATCTATCATAACGCACCCACTTGAAAAAATAGTCAAAGCCTAGTCATTCCAAGTTTTTTATGAGTGAGATGAGGTATATTTGCAAACCATAGATCATACGCTTAGACTAACTAGATTAGCAGGTGAGTTGGTGTGAAGATGATGGTGCATGGTGCTATGTGAGTATATATAAATGAAATTGATTAGAACTAGACGAATAGTTGGACGAATTTACTGTAAGGATTGGTTTGAGTGACTCAAATTAGACTTTTGGGTGGCCCACATGGCTAAAGGTTTAGGCTCGACTAAGTTGACTTGGGCTGGATGGGCTTCCTCTCTTGCACGCTCATTCTCCTTTGTGGATGATTGGGCTAGATCTCAATCTCCTTCTCTCACTCTCCTCTTTCTTAAGCTCTCTTGGTGAATGGTGAGTGATGTGAGAAATTAAGGGAGATAGAGTATTTATAGATTTATGGATTGATTTTCCGGTGATTCTTAGGAACTCTATGGATAAAAGGACTTTAAGGGTTAGGATTAGTTGTCATGTGGCATAATATGAGTGGTTGGATTGAGAGCTAAAGGCGTGATCTGAATCAAGTGAGGACAGCAAGGTCTTTTTCCTTTTCAACGCGTTCGCTAAGGAAGTTGACTGATGTCATCACCCCACACTAACCTTTCTACGAAATATAGAAATTATCCACATGGCAGGCAATATACTATGTACCGCCCACCACATGGATGACCCATATTTTTTTAAGTGGTGCTCTTATAGTGGTGCGTTCTCTCTAGTTCACTCAGAATTGCATTATTGTGGTCCTACGTGCTAATAGGCTTGAGCTTTAGGCTTAGATTCGGGCTTGGTTTGAGTTGACTAGTTGACTAAGTTCGACTAAGTTGATTGGATTTGACAAGGTTTGGGTTTGACTGAGTCGACTAAGATGATTCCTACTACGCTCTGATAAACTTGTCAAGCCTAAGCGAGGTGTCTACAACACTCACCCTTGATTTTTGATAGGCCCACCATAATGTTTATGCGAGATTCACTTCGACCATTAGAGGTGTAATAAAATGTTAGGCATAAGGCCAGAATATCAAGCGACCTGTGATTCGGGTGAGTCACACGAAAAGAAGCGGTTAGGAGAGAGATGTCCACCCTTAGCTTTTTTACAAGGCCCGCATAATTATTATATGAAATCTACTCCAACCTGTAGATGAGACACCAAAATCTAGGCCTAGGTCCCAAACATGAAGCCTATTTGTAATTTAGATGGGCTACACTAAGGAAAATAGTTTAGAGGGTGAGGGTTGTCCTATACATTGTTTCCAATCATTTGGTCCACTTGATTCACCGATGGGAATGATTTTTTATCTGTTTGAATAAGATGGGGTGGTGCACATAGTTGTTAGGTGGATTTGACATGAACATCACGGTGGGACCCACCCAAGCTACGAATCCTTTCGCTCACAATTCCCACTCATTAAGAAATCTAACGGGAAGCTACTCCACTAATAATTACTTAAAATAGTGATAGCTTAGAGAAAACTTTTATGAAAAAGGTACCAGAATATTAGTTGTATACTGCGAGATTGTCTGATAAAACTTATTTTTAACACTAATATCTGAATATTTCAAGTGATTTTCACTTATTTAGCTAATCAATTAATATTTCAAATGATTTTCACTTATTTAGATCTTCTAACAAATTTAACTTATTAAGTGCTTAAATTAATTTTCACTAAAACAAAAAGGTAGGTTGTTTTTCCTCCCTTCACTTAATGTTGAAGGTTGAATGCTAAAAGTTTTTAAATTAATTTTTAGAAGTTATTTTTCAATTTTGTAAATGACACTTAAGTAGGTAGTAATGGTAAATGTGGACATGCCATAAGTAGGAATTCTATTTAGCTAAATACAAGTGAGGACTATTTTTCGATCGTCCAAACCGTCTATTAACGAGCCTTAAATACAAGTGGGGATTGAGTGAGAATAACCATGTTCCAACACTAAGGTCTTGGTATCGATTCCCAAGTGGGGTGTGGCTAACAGTGGAGTCTGTACTAACATGCAAACCTAAAAGAAAAAAAAAAGAGTGGGGATTATCTTCCGATCATCAAAACTACTGATATGATGAGCCTCAAATAAAAATGATGACTGTCTTCTATGTTGGGGACCGCAAAAGCACATAGAGATGAATCAAGAAAAGTACTCCAATCGCACAATCAAGTCCAATCACAAACACTTCCAATTTAACGTGGAAAAACCCTTGCAAGAAAACTACGGCACAAAGCAACAATAATGCACTATGAAAGAAGAAAACCCTTGCGGTAATCTTTCGTGAGGGGAATGCAGTGGTGGATGCTCTGGCTAGGCTAGCTAGTGATGGGTGTCCAGATAGAATTTTCAGCAATCGATCCTCTCTTCCAAAGCATGCAAGAGGGGAGCTTGTTTTGGGACCCCCCCCCCCCCCCCCCCCCCCCCCCCCTTTGTTAAGAGTTGCCCTTATGCAATTTCGTGCTATGCCCCTGTGGGGTCTTTCGGTCCTTTTCTGTTTATAGTTAGTGGGTACATGATAGGTGCGGTCCTCTCTCTTTTTTTGTAGGGACCCCCCGAATGGCTGTAAATCTCGTTGATTAATGAAAATCTTTCGAGTTCAAAAAAAAAAAAAAAAAAAAAAAAAAAAAAAAAAAAAAAAAAAAGCAAAACAGTAGATAAGTAACTCATTGGATATATATATATATATATATATATACAGAAAATTACAAGAGATAGAGATTACCCAATTCAAACAAGCCTCGAATCACTCCAACCTATACCCTTGAAACCCTAGGAATATATTAGAAAGCCCTGAAACACCTTTAAATCCAGATTACACCCATATATATAGCATATACAAGAATTACAATCAAAATCAGAAACAAATCCCGCACATACGCAATTCTGCATTCGCGCTCGATGACACCTTTGATGGCATCGAACACCCTCGATGTCATCGAGTTGAACACCAAAACATTTCAACGACTAAACATGGATTTTTTGAATTTTTTCAATGGCATATTCGATAGGACATCGATGACCCATTGATGACATCGAACCCTTTCGATGACATCGAGCAGGACACCACAAAGTGTCCAATAACCAACATGGAATTTTTGAATTTTATCGATGATATCTAGCAGCTGTTCGATAACATCGAATAGTTGATGGAATCGAATGGTCTATCAATGACATCAACAAACCCTATTGCTGAAAGATTTGAGACATCGACAACAATCTCCATCATGTCTTCAATATATATTCTTCATAATTTCTTCATATCTAATTCCGCCTTGTATCATAGTTCCAGTATCACTTCTCGTGCACACTCCGTCTTCCTTTACTCCTTTGTCAAACCCAAAGAAGTTGCAAAGAACTTAAACTTCTCTGTGGGAACCACCTAGTGAGCATGTCCGCCGGATTCACACTGGTGTGAATCTTTTCTAGAGTCAAGCACACAGAGATGAATTAAGCAAAGTACTCCAATCACAAAATCAAGTCCAATCACAAACACTCCAAATTTAATATGAAAAAATCTTTGCGAGAAAAAATCACTACACAAAAGTGACAATAATGCACTATGAAAGCAAAAAATTGCAAGAGTTAGAGATTACCTGATTCGAATATGCCTCAAATCACTCCAAGCTATGCCTTTGAAACCCTAGAACAAATTAGAAAGCTCTCTCATACCCTAAATCCTAATTACACTCATATATATAGCATATACAAGAATCACAATCAAAATTGGAAATAAATCCCACACTTACATACTTCTGCACGTGCGCTCGATGACACCTTTAATGACACTTCAATGACATCGACAGATTGTCGATGGCATCGAACACCCTCGACGTCATCGAGTTGAATACCAAAATGTTCCAGTGACAAAACATGGATTTTCTAGATGACCTGTCAATGGCATCAAACCCCTTCGATGACATCGAGTAGGACACCACAAAGTGTCTAGCAACCAACATGGAATTTCTGGATTTTCTCAATGGCATTGAGAAGTTGGTCGATGGTATCGAACAACTGTCGATGGAATCGAATGGTCTGTCAATGGCATTGACAAACCCTGTTGCTAAAATATTTGAGCATCAACAACATACTGATGATCTAAATTGTTAATATGATGAGCCTCTCCTTTGAAGTGAGGCACCGCTTGTATAGGAACTATCAAAAGTTTAGATCTTGGAATCCCACTTGTATAATGTAAGGGCCCAAATCATAGTCTATAAATATTAAACCTAGATTAATATGAGTCTGTTATCTATAGCAGAGTTGTTACATTCTGTTCATTTAACATGCAAGGATAGTTAGCTAGAAACCCAACACATTTTAAAATGAGATTCAATGAACTTTTGAAATTCATGTGTGTGATTTAATCCATCCATTGGGTGGACACAACCATGTAAATGCTCTTATTTTTCATGAACCTAGTTCAAAACCTAATCCAAAGGCACAATGGGTATTCAGTTTTGATTAACCCTGGGCAAGGTATTTAAGATCTAGACATGGACCTATACCCGGCAAGACCATATCCTAATTATAGGTTTCACACATAAACAATCTTATAGAGTGATATGCAATTTCTGGTTCCTGAAAGTTGTCAGGAGAATTTTAACTTTTGAGAATTTTCTCATAATATGTTATTAGAAAAATCTTGCAAATTTTAAAATATTGTTATCATAAATTAATAAATAATGTTAAATATATTTTCTATAATAAAATAATAAAATTTAACTAAAATAGTGATAATTTCACAATAAAGTCATTAGAAGTTAAAATATTTTCAGAGAAAAAAATGATAACTTCATAATAAAGTCATTAGAAGTCATTAGTTGTATCTATGTTCTGAGAAAAAAATGAGATTTTTTGAAGATCATGTATGATTTACACTTGCATAAACGATCAATCCATGTATGATGACACTCTCACATCGCAGTGGGCCCACACAGCCAGGAAGGCATGATAATAATCTCCTACTACGTTGTTATATGGATCAACAAATAGTACCAACGACGAACCGTCTAAATATAATATTGTGGAGGAAACTGTTCCTCCTGCACACATCAAGTGTAGGTGGGGCGGGCACATCAGGACACCGATTGCCTATTATAAGAATCACGATGTTTGTGAGATATCCATCATATCTATCCATTTTGTCAAATCATGTTAGGACAGGTTAAAAAGACAGATCCAAACTCAAGTAGGTCGCACAATAGGAAGAAAGTAGGCAAGGAATGCCTATCCACTACTAAAAAAATGATTAAAGGCTATGAACCAATCTAGTTTTTTACTACGGACATAAATTGTAGCTATATTACTATGGATTAAAACCGTAGCTAAAAAATTATCAAACCACAGCTAAAAGCTATTTCCACCACACGTAGCTATACCATGTGACAGCCCCATAAGGGACTCTACGAGGCCCATTAAAATGTGTGTGCTTCATCTAATACATCTATCTATTTTGAAAGATCATTTTAGGACAAGAGCCCAAAAAGGAAGTAGATTGAAGGCTCAAGTTGACCGCACGGTAGGAAACAATGGAGATTAAATTCGTATCATTGATCGATGGTGTGGTTAAATTGGACCTTCAATTTGCCTATTTTTTTGGGTTGTTCTCTATATAAAAAAAAAGTTACAAATTTAATGGATAGAGTGGATATAGAAAATATATCACGATGGACCCCACAAAGCACTTGACAGGACCGTCCGTCCCCTACTCGTTAGAAGCGTGCAAACGTTAAGGTGTTGTGGCACAAAGGCTACGGTCCAAAGGGTTTTAGCTACGATCTAAAGTCGTATAATATAAAAATGCAGAATCTCTCGGCCCGCATGTCCATTTCTCTCCTTCTCCCTCTCATGAACTAAAATTTCATCTCCCTCCCACTCGTGAGATAAAAAACCCAAACCATCCTCTCTCTCTCTCTCTCTCTCTCTCTCTCTCTCTCTCTCTCTCTCTCTCTCTCTCTCTCTCTCTCTCTCTCTCTCTCTCCCATGCATCCCTTTCTCTCTCTCGATCTCCCGAACCCTCTCTCACGAATAATCCCCTCTCACGAACCCATCTTCTCTCCCTAACCATCTCCTCTCTCTCAATCTCACGAAGACTCCCCTCTCACGCCATAATCCACGTCCATTTTAGGTATGCAAGACCGATTATCTTTTTTTTTTTTTTTTTTTTTTTTTTTTTTTTTTTTTTTGCAGAATTTGATTGGGGTTTTGAGGGGGTATTTGATTATTAGATTGATTGGGGGTTTGAGGGGGTTCAGAGATTCGGGTATACTTTGACTTGTGTTTCTGATTTTTGTTCTTTCTCGTTGAAAGTTCACTAAGTCCACTACGATGCTTATATGCCATCCCTATTGTTATAAGGTCATTCCTGTTAGGAACTAGATCATTCCTATTGGGATGAACTGAAAAAATAAATATTAGCTTAATTCAAAACTTTTGTAGTCCATGGATGTTTCAATGGTAAATGTACAATCCTCATTGTTTCTTACCGTGCAACATCACTTGAGTTTTGATAAGCCTAATTTTTCAGCCCATGTTCTAACATGATGACACAGGGAGGGACCTGAGGAAGTCGATCAGTGTCTTTCTCAGGGAATAACTACTCTGAATCCACAGAGCTCTCTAGACTCCTCAGAGAGTTTTCTCAAATCCATGAGGTATGAAAAATAGAAATAATTTCTAATAAATTTGAAACAAATTAACTAATGATAAAAAAAAAATAAAATTGAAATTACAATCCCTTAAATAATGAGCTCAAACCTAGGGCAAAGTTTTAGACTCAAACACACTAAAAATGTGACTTATTATAAATAGTAAACTTACTATTTATAGACTGTCTCCATTCCTACTAGACTTCATGATTTTTGGCAAAAATAGTGAGTGTCCAATTTAGCTTAGTTACGTTATTCTCCTAATTTTTCTAAGCCCTTTTCATGTTGGGCACAACTACAACGCAAAGGCTCAAGAGTTATATTCAAACTAAAACTTATTATCCATATTGAAAATGAAAATAAAAGGATATTTTGACCGTTGATTTGATGGAATCTGGAAAATCCGACATGGGCAACCCATGCGTAGGGTTGGTTGGATAGTGTAGCTTCTCCTACCCCAAAATCATATATAATATGTCGAAAAACTCATCCCGGTTTGCGAGATATGATTGTTTTAAGGTTCTGATGGTCCAAATCATTTCCGCCTCCGATCGGGCCTTCTCTGGTTCATCTTTGCCATGAAAGTGTCTGGAACCCGCTCTACATCAGTCCCCTCCACTTCAAAAAGACCTCAAGTTTTTATCCAGCTTCAGTTCATGATACTTGGTTAGGTTCGCAACATTGAAAGTATGCAAGATCTTTATGACATCTGAAAGATCAACAACGTAAGCATTGTCATTGACATTTGGGATGATCGGTATCGTTCCAATCTTCTTGTTCTTCGACTTATTGTAAGTCTTGGTCGAAAATCTCTCCTTACGTAGATGTACCAGAACATGGTTGCCACCTCGAACACTTTTTGTCGTTGATGCTTGTTAGCTTGCTACTTATACTAGTCATTCGAAGCTTGCAACTTGGCTTTCACATCCGCATGAGTGAATACAATTTGGTCCATCATATGCTCTGTTGAAATGCTCATGCTCGAGAGCTTAGACAAAAGAGACCAAGTGAAGTATGTGGTGAGGCACTCGACCATAAATAATCCAAAATTGAGACTTCTCTGTCGAGCGGTTCACCTTATTGTTGAACGCAAACTTTGCTTGAGACAAGACTAAATCTCACTGCTTCAGTTTGTCAATTGAAATATACTAAAGAATGTTTCCCAACATGCGATTCATAATTTCAGTCTGCTCATCGATTTGTGGGTGGTAGGTACTACCGAACTGGAGTCGCGTACCGAATCGATTCCATAAAGTCTGACAGAAGTGACTAATGAACTTGGTGTCATGATCTTGGGAACCGCGTATAGCAGCATGACCTCTCTTAAGAATAGATTCACTACGTGTGTTGCATCGAGGGTCTTCTTACACAGGATAAAGTGTGTCATCTTTAAGAAACGATCTACCACCACGAACACCGAATCTATGCCGCTTTGTGTTCGTGGGAGACCATGCATGAAGTCCATAGATAATTCCTCCCAAGGGTCATCAGGAACAGGTAACGGAGTGTAGAGGGCTCCCGTATCCTGAGATTGCACCTTGAAAGTCTAACAAACATAATAGTGTTGCACTATTTTACCCACATCATATATTAATTGCGACCAATAATACCGCTCCTCAAGAAAATATTGCATCTTGTCTCACTCAAGGTGTCTATCAAAACCACCTCCATATGGCTCTTGAATAATTCGCTCCTTTATAGAACTTTGGGAGATGCATAGTTAATTCCCTTTAAGTTAAAATTGTCCTGCATATGTTAGTCATTGGAATGATCCTCTGGGGGACTATGATGTATCTATTTATCTAGCTTGTCCATCCCTATCATCTTGCTTGTGGCTATATACGGGTGGGGTGACGCAATCAGTGTCCCGGGTTGTCCTATCTTTTGTAGAGTGAGTATGATATTTCATATATACGTACTCTCAAATTTGAAACAGGGAATATATATAATCAAATCGAGCTGTTGAATTCTAAATGGGCTGATTTTCTATCTGGACAATTGGTCTCCGTCAAAGAGACGTCTTAAATGAAGTTAGCCAACAGTCTCATTTCTACAAGCAATTCTCTTCCGATCAGATTACAGCACTGCCTAATAATTTTATTTTAAGTTTTTTTTTTTTTTTTTCCCTATTTATAACACTCTTTGCATGGTTCGAACGGTATAAATTTTTTATATGTATACTAGATTTACTAATATTATGTGCATGCGTATCAACAGTCACGATTGCCAGAGTATCAAATAAATCATGGCTACCTATAGTTCACTATTCATATGTTGACTTGTCAGCGCAGTTGTATGTCTTTTATGACACTTTCTCTCTCTCCCCGTGACTTTACCGGTACCACGCATTTGGCTTTTTGATGGGATGCCGGACCCGGCATTGCAGCTACCATGCGGGATGTCATTCCCGACATTGGACGGCACGCATGTCCTTGATCCGGACCATTCATCAATAAGTGTGTGGGAAAACGTTGTAGACGTGTGAGAAAAATTGGCTGCTAGGAAAAACTCCAAAGGACCAAATTCAATCGTACATATGTGGCTCAGTTGATGAGCGTACTCACCAGATCTTTTTTTGTATGTGGCATGTATACGGTGAGCACTACCTAATGAATGGCTCAGATCGATCACCCTTGTGTCCTTCAATGTGGTAAGTAAATGACCAAGATCACGGTGTGTACTGCCTAATGAGTCGATCATACGTGTGCCATCCAAGGAGGGAAATAACGAACCAACCATCAATCTCTCTCTCTCTCTCTCTCTCTCTCTGGTATGGACGATACTATATAGCATTTAGAGAGCTACCAAAGCATGAAAATCTGCTAACTTGGAAGCCATCGTAAGCTTTCAGCCATGTTTTCTAAGCTCCTAATATGTTTTCTCCTCATGAGACTTGCTGCTTCTGAAGGCGACTACGGTTTCATTTACAACGGATTCCGCGGCTCTAACATAAGCCTAGACAGCTCGGCAAAGATCACATCCAATGGTCTCCTCCTTCTCACCAATTCCACACGTCAAAAGGGCCATGCCTTCCACCCCATTCCCCTTCACTTCAAACCTTCACATGGTAAAACTCAATCTTTCTCTGTCAATTTCGTCTTTGCGATCAGGCCCCGGTATCCGAATGTGAGTGCGTCTGGGATCGCCTTTGTGATTTCACCTTCAAAAGAGTTCCCAGAAGGTGAAATAGGCCAATTCTGGGGCATCTTCAATCCAAAGGACATCGGCAATTCATCGAATCACATAGCTATCATTGAGTTCGACACGGTCCTTGATCCAGAATTCGGTGATATCAATGACAACCATGTCGGAATTGACATCAATGGCTTAGTTTCGAACAGGTCCGCTTCTGCAGCTTACTTTAGTAATTTGAGCGGCAGGCTTCAGAATCTAAGCCTTGTAAGCGGAGAACCAATGCATGTTTGGATAGAATACAATGGTGCCCAAAACGAACTCAATGTAACATTATCTCCTATCAACTTACCTAAACCTGATCGTCCACTCTTGTCATGGCGGGTGAATCTTTCATCTATTGTATTAGAGAACATGTATATGGGTTTCTCTGCATCAACCAAGGCAGTTCCAGTATCTCATTACATCTTGGGATGGAGCTTTAAGATGAACGGTCAGGCTCCGGTCCTTGATTCCTGGCATCTTCCTAAGCTTCCACGGATAGGACCCAAAAAGAAATCAGAACTTTTAATAATTGGGTTACCCGTAATTGTCGTATTTTTCACATTAACGTCCATCTTGGCCATCGTCCTCATCGTGAGAAGGAAGATCAAGTTCGCTGAAGTAGTAGAGGACTGGGAACGCGAATACGGGACACATCGATTCTTGTACAAGGATCTATTCATGGCCACAAAGGGCTTCACAGACAAAGAGCTACTAGGGGTCGGAGGTTTCGGAAGGGTTTACCGAGGTGTTTTATCTACCTCAAAGATCGAAGTGGCTGTGAAGAGAGTCTCTCATGAATCTCGACAAGGGATGCGAGAATTCATATCTGAGATCATGAGCCTGGGTCGGCTCCGTCACCGGAACTTGGTGCAACTTCTGGGTTATTGCCGGCGAAAGAAGGAGCTTTTGCTGGTCTATGATTTCATGCCCAATGGAAGTCTGGACAAGTTTCTCTTTAACCATCCAGAGTCCATGTTGAGCTGGAATCGACGGTTTCGGATAATCAAAGGAGTAGCTTCAGGGCTTCTCTACTTGCATGAGGAATGGGAGCAGGTGGTCCTTCACAGAGATATCAAAGCCAGTAATGTTTTATTAGATAGCGAGATGAACGGTAGATTAGGCGACTTCGGCCTTGCCAGATTGTACGATCATGAGACTGATCCACAGACGACCCACATAGTGGGGACCTTCGGATATCTCGCACCGGAGCTGACTAGGACCAGGAAGGCCACCACAAGCACTGACGTGTACGCATTCGGAGCTTTCATGCTCGAGGTTGCTTGTGGGAGAAGGCCAATCGATCCCCGATCATCGGCGGATGAGGAAATCTTGGTAGAATGGGTGTCGGAATGCTGGAGGAGAGGGACGATACTGGCGGCGGTAGATCCAAAACTGGGACATGTCTATGAGGTGGAGGAGATGGAGATGGTGCTGAAGCTTGGGTTGCTGTGTTCGCATCCATTGTCGGCTGAGAGGCCGAGCATGCGGCAAGTAATGCAGTTTTTGGACCGCGATGCACCTTTACCCGAACTCTCATTCGATGGTTTGGGTGCGGCGATCCTGGCGGTGGGACATCATAAAGGGTCCGATGATCTACACTTCTCATATTCTTTTTCTTTGGAAAGGGGGTTTGCAAGCACATCATCTGTGCCAGAATCGGTCCTCTCCGGTGGCCGTTGATGGACGGTGTTTCACGATGGTGTGAGTTTGCCATGCTTTAAGAATCGTTATAGGTGATAGAAAAATGGGGTTGAAGCTGACGTAAAAGCAGCCAGTGAGGCCGCTTCGTTGGTGACGTGTCATCTTTTTTTTTCTCTCTCAGGCTATTTTGTCCTGGAGCTTTGCTACCGCTTTGTTAAACCGCAAATGGAAGTTAACCACTTTAAAAAAATAAAATAAAATAAAATAAAAATTTACCGGAGCAATTTACAGGAGCAAGAGCAAGGACCCTAACTTCATATCGTTCGCAAACATAAGTGGTCTAAGTGCGCATAGGTGGGTCCTTACTCTTGCTCGGGTGGTAAACTCTCAAGAGTCTCAACTCCCGATCAAGGGTTCGAGTGCCCATAGGTGGTGAGATTCCACTAGCGTGAGTGTGAGGGGTGTGTGCGCGTGTGTAAAAAAACAAAAGTAGTCTAAGTGCGCGGACACGCCATGTGGGGTAATTCTGTACAACTAAATATAAGTGGTCACTAACTTTCCATGATTCAAACCATGGTGAGGATCTCAGAACCATGGTCCTGTTAAATCAAGCTTTTTTAAGTCGAATCGAGCGAGCTAACCAAACTAACACGGTTCATGTACAGCTCCAGCTCCCCCACAGCCGGTAAGACCGTAGGACATTAATGCGCACTGAGTTCACAGCGTACAACCGAAGACTATTAAAGATTTTGTGTGTTTGGAATTTTATACGCGGATTCCTGCCCACCACCAATGAAAGGTGCATGTCTTTTCTTGTATTGCTAGAGGACAACTGCTTTTATAGACATCTGCTCACCACCAACGAAAGGTGCAGGTTTACTCTTGCATCGCTTGAGGACAATGCTTTATTGCTAACAGCCAATGAAAAACATACAGAGATTTATTTGAGCAAGATTTTTTTAGAGGGATTCTATCATATTTCGGTGCCTATTCAGCACCACATGGGGACTTAGATGTTGATCCAGATCATCTACTGGGTGGATCTTACTATGTGTGGGCCATGGTCCAAGAATTACATCAATCATGTGTTAACATAGTATAGTATGAGAACCTTGATCCAGACCCTTAATCCTCTCCAAATCTACTGCCCAGTCCAAAGTCTAAACCTATGTCCACCACTGTCGTTATCAACATGTTGTCCCATCTGCAACTATAGTACTGCCATTGCCATTAATGAATCTCCATTAAGGAATATAAGTTTCTTGTTGACAAAAAAAAAAAAAAAACTCAAATTATTAGTCACTCGAAAAAAAAAAAAAAATTAAAATAATAATAATAAATTTAAAAAAAATAAAAACTATAGTACTGCCATTGCCATTAAGTAATATAAGTTTCTTGTTGAAAAAAAAAAACTCGAAAGTATTAGTCACTCGAAAAAAAAAAAAAAACTATAGTACTGCCATTGCCATTGCCATTAAGGAATATAAGTTTCTGGTTGAAAAAAAAAAAAAAAACCGTAGTACTGCCATTGCCATTAATGAATCTCCATTAATTCACGGTCCTCGATAAAATCCATCTACATAAAATATGGGGATATGCCAAACGAGCCAAATAGACCAGATGAACTTGTCCCGGATATAGCAAACCCATAGACCTCAAACCAATCCACTGACATCACCGTCATTACCTTAAAATTGATCCCATCCCTCCTAGTCCCGTTCAATGTGCCTGGGGCATGTTTGGTTGATGGATTGGAAGGGATTGGAAAGTACAATCCTAGATATGCCGGGGCGTGCCAAACAGACTCAATGAACTTGTGGATATGGCAATCCCATGGATCTTAAACCAATCCACTGACACCACCATCATTACCTTAAAATCCATCCCATCCCTCCTAATCCCATGGGATCCATCCGGCCAAATAGGCCCTTAATGTATCTCTATTCATTGTGTTCACCGACATTTGATTGTCACCAATCTACCGGCATGAACAGGGATTTCTAATCATTAGTTACTATGATTTGACAAGTGCCTCGCAGTTTTGAAAATAAAATGCATTTAAATTTTAATCTTATAAAGTTTTTCAAACAAATAATCTTTAAAAAATTTTAATTAATAAATTTTATAACATAAAGTAAATTTTGATAAAGAAATACCTTTAATATTTATTAGCTTTCCTTAGCAGCTCAACGCAACATATGTCTTGTGTTGGAAAGTAACAGAGTTAATCACAGCATGGGCAACAATAGTGTCTATATATAGTATCTTTGCCTATCCAATAGTTAATCCGTCGTGAGTTTCATCTTACCAACATTTGGATGACCGATCATGAACTCTAGTTGTACCAATTCATGGCATGAGGACACTGCTTGTTTTCCGGGATGTAGAATCAATACTACTAAAAGAGCTGTAAAGTACAGGTCCAATATACGTATTCACGGGTGCAAGCCTTTTGCAGGATGTTCCTGTGCTAGGATGTTAGGTAGGGCCCACCGTGATGTTTGTGAGAAATCCACCCGTACATTCATTTTGTGAGCTTATTTTAGTATAGGAAAATGAAAATGAGGTGGATCCAAAGCTCAAATGAGCTACACAAGATGAAAAATTGAGAGAAAAATGCTTACCAATGAAACCTTCTTACTCCACCTTAATGTTTATATGCCAGCTAAACAGTTTATAACGTCATTCAAACCCTGATGAATTGAAAACATAAAAAATTTAATCTGATACAAAACTTTTGTAGTCTTATAAATGCTTCAACAATGGTTATTAAATCTACACTGTTTCCTCTCCCCTGTGGCCACTTTAGATTTGAATCTACCTCATTTTTTGTCTCGTGTCTTTAAATAAGCTTGGGAAATTGATGAACAGTGTAAATTTCTTACGGGCATCATGGTAGGCCCCACATAACATGCTATCAAAGGAACTTCCTTGGAACACCTTCTCATGAAATCCGGGTTCACGATACACAGGAGGATGAAGCCTTTCGCAGGAAGTTCTACTCTCAAACTTTGGTGGGGTGCAATATATGATGTTTGTTAGAAAATCACATTGTTCATCCATTTTAAAGCTTATTTTAAGACATGGGCTAAAAAATGAGTCATATCCAATACTCAAGTGAGCCGAAAATGTGAAGATTGAACATCAAATGTTAAAATATTCGGACGATTGGTGTGGGTAAGGTGGGCTCACTAAACTACTATGCCGTGTCAACACACCTCTATTAATTCAGTTTATGGGGGCGATTCAGAAAGATTATTGTGATTTGACGGTCAACAATTGAATATGTTCAATCTTTGCAGCTGAGAGCAGGCTATATTCAATCAATGATAAAATGTATTGATGTGAGTTTTCTACTACTAAATTATTATGATAGTCAAAGTGTAATAATGATATTTAAATTAAAGTCACCCATATGCCATGGGCGGTAGGAAATTGAGGATCCATGTCACGGTTGTCAACGTACGGGTGCCTAAACCCACGGGAACCGTTTGAACAATATATGATTTTGACAGGTGGGGTCTTATTGATTAGACCCATTAAGAAATCCGGTTAGATTTGCTTTCCCCTCTTATTAGACCGGTTAAGAAATCAGGCTGGGCCTGCGCATTCCCATCTTGTAATTGATTAAAACTCAGGTGTAATTGGGTTCGAGTTCCATTTTATTTTTTATTTTTTTTCCTCAAACCTAATTGAGAGTTCGAGTTCCATTTGATGGATCTGGTTAAGTCGCATGTAGCAAAGTCTGCTTAGTTTTAGTAGTAAAATTAAGTATATCCCATACATTGATTATTCTAACATATATAATGAGGTTTCCTCAGCCACACATGTAATAGAATCTGTTTAGGCACCTTGCACATGTCAATATGACACACGTGTGTGCAACCTAATCCACCCATTGGGTTGGCATGGCCACGTGTATGATCTTATTTGCGGTGAACCTAGTTTGAAACTTACGTCAAAGGCGCAATGGATACCTAATTTTGATTACATCGAGCCTGGGTCTTCAATATCTAGACCCAGATCCAAACACAACCGGACCTGGCAAGACCAAATCCTAGTTAGTTCGATCGGTATGGCTACTATAAGACCCACACGCTGACAGCCCCAGTGGGGGATATGCAATTTCCCATTCTGGAAACTTCTAAAGAATTTTAAAATCTGAGTTTTATTTTTCATAATGTTATTAAGACAATCTTGTAAAAATAATATTAATTATAAAATAATGAATAATGCTAAATGCTAAATATATATTTGGATAATCAAACAAGAGAATTTAACTAAATTTATATAAATTAAAATAATTTCAAAATCTCTAATTACCATAATAATATTTTGGGTCCATGATTCGCTGAATGTCAGGATATTTTTTAAAATCTCCTGACTGGGGAAAGTCCATTGAAGGACAAGAATTACTATGATTGTATGTGATGGTTCACATGCATGCCACTGATTGTATACATTGCATATCACACAACTAATATTGAACCGTTCAAAATTTCCGACCCACTTTAGATGGGATTTACTCAACGGTTGCCTTGAAATGATTTTCTGAGATAGTGGACATCAAGTGGATTCCCTGTGCCTCGGGTGCAGCAGGAAGTTCATGCAGTAGAAGCGGTGTGGGACCCACAGAGATGCCATTGACAAATCCAATCTGTCCGTCAGTTTTTAAAGACCACAATAGGATAGAAATAAAACAATAAGGCAGATCCAAAACTCGTGGACCATACCACACAAACCAACATGGATTGAACGCCTACCACTGGAAGTTTTGCGGAGCCAGAGATGTTGGTATCAGGATGATACTTGTGCCTACTGTTTACCTGAGGTAATAACCCTGTGAACGGTTTGGATGGCATATAAACATCATGGCCGGTTCCAGGAAAGTTTCAACAGTGGACGTTTCCGTTCCCACTGTTCATTTGATGTGGCCAACGTGAGTCTCAGGCCTGTCTGACTTTAGCTTCTGTCCTATTGTGGTCTTTCAAAACTGATGGACGGAGTGGATTTGTCATGGGCATCTATGTGGGCCCACAAAGCTTCCGACTACAGGAACTTCATGTGCCATGGTACAAGCAATCCGTGTCCGTTACCAGGCTTCAGGCTTCGACAACATGCAGGCGGGATGATCTTGGTAATTCGTCGTCAGGTAAGAGAACTGTGAGAAATGATCACAAACAATTGAACAGATTACCATTCATTCAAGCTGTGTGAGGCCCAACCGTGATGTTTTTATGGAATCTAAACCGTGCATCTGATGAGCCTTCGCATGTTCACGGTACATCCCAAGAATCAATCCAATCCAGACTCAAGTGGGGGCACTATGCAGTGAGAAATGTACAATCATGTGTAAAACCTAAATAGGGTCCTTACTCATGGCAGACCCTGTGGTCTCAACACTGGTCATGAGCTAGAGTACACAACACGGTGAACCTCACATTCCATTTGGAAGATTCTACGATGGGCGCCCCCCATCCTCAACGTCTCACATAAGACCCTTTTATGGCCCACCTAAGTTATTATCAGGCTGGATTTTTGGAGCTAGCCCTTAATGGAGGAGCTTGTCTAATGGACGGCTTTGATGGCGCTCACACATCACGGTGGGCCCCATGAAGCTGGAAGGTAGGGTAATCAATTCTCACTAATTATAAGCAGTAGGTATACGGATCAATAAGTACTGCCAAGTTTCAACCGTCCATATTTAATGCGCTAAGGCACTGTTGGTCTGTACGTGTTTGAGCATCCATGAGAGAGCCGCCTGATGGCCCACCATTACTCTGTTCCATGTACGGTGGAGATGCACCGCCTACTGCTTTCAAGCTTGTGAAGGTGGAAGGTGGAAAATGTTCTTCCGTACACATCAAGGCTCGTGCCACAGCCTTCCATGCGGCAACGTGGACATTAAGGATGCGATGTAGAATGTTGGTGTGGTGGGCCCCATTGTGGGTAGACCAAATGTAAAAACTACTCCATTCAAATGCTTCTGATCCAACGGTGACATTTCAAAGATGACCCATTCTTCTACTTATTCACAACCTGTTCGTTCGCCACCAATTGGATTCATTGATTAGTAATCTCATCTGTGATAATTTGGCCACTTGCTCATCTCAGGCGGGGGCCCCCTTGAATATTGGACGATCTAGATGACTGTCTATCTACATGGCCACGGGTAAGTGGGTCATTTCATGTAACTGCTTCTTCAGAAATATCTACTCGATGCGTTGCTTTCTCCCGGCCCCCATTTTCCTGTTTTTAGTCGAAGTCATGCTTGACTTGTGAATCATGTGACTCGAGATCTATACTCTGGATGAGTATGGAATTTGAAACATCTAATATCAATTCGAACCGTTGTTTTTTTTTAAAAAAAAAAAAAAAAAAATGGAAGATGGGGTCACAACACCCAATTTATGAAAAACAGGAACAAATGTATAGCCCTTTGGGCTGGCTACAACAAAAAGGAAAGGAGCCAGGCCTATCGTATACCATGCCTAACTAACCGAAAGACCTACACAAATCGAACCGTTGAGTTCGCAGGACTCACATTGTAAAATTTACAAGAAATGGGCTGGTTTTCTTATATGGACAATTGGCGGACATCTAATAATTTCGTTTTCTTATATGGACAATTGGCGGACATCTAATAATTTCGTCGAGCGACTTATTTCTACGAGCAGTTGTCTTCCAATCAGATAACAATCATTTTATAACAATTTGATTTTAAGGTTTTGAATCCGGATCCTCCCCTTGTCACAAACATAAAATTTTCTTGTGTTGTGATTTTATTTTATTTTTAATTTTTTTATATATTTTTTATTTATTTATTTATTTATTATTATTATTTTTTTTTTTTTGTGTTGTGATTGGTCCTCATTATTACTGCCATTATCAGCACTATGCTGTTGAATGCAGTGTGATAATGTGGCTCAATCCAACTGCAACAAGTAAGAATTTTCTGTTTATGGCATGCTGGGGATCCGGATTCTAAGTTTTTTTTTTTTTTTTTTTTTTTTTTTTTTTTTTTTTTTTTTTTTTTGCTAACTAGCATTATTTTCACAAAAAAGTTTATGTTATATATATATATATATATATATATATATATATATATATGTGTGTGTGTGTGTGTGTGTGTGTGTGTGTGTGTGTGTGTGGAGAGAGAGAGAGAGAGAGAGAGGCATTCTCACCGTGTACTTGTGCATGTATGCACCTTTGCACATGTGTCATGGGTCTAAAATCCAAATGGTCCATGTGATGCGGCATGAAAACCTTTGGGACCAATTTTCACCTTGATCTAAAACTCTAGTGGGCCATAGAAAAGATATATCTAAATATTTCTACAAGCGTTGATAATGTGCTCAGTGAATGCATGCCTTTCTTAGCACAAGAAGAAATGAAAGATTAGATAAATGAATTAGAGTTAGACTTGTATATTAAAAAGTCAATCGTAAAGTATTTAGACTCAAAATTTGATGTTTTGGGATGGTAGAAGATGAGATTCAATGAATTAAAATACTCTACACTATCGGTGATGGTACGAGACATTATCAATTTCAATTTCAACAGTGGCATCATAATACACTTTTAGTATAAGGAGTAGGATTGTGAGCAAGCATCAAAGCTCAAAAAAAAAAAAAGTTAAAACATTAATTTGTATAAAAGATTGATTGTGTACGATTTTAGGAGGTAATAGTTTGGATATTGAGGATGAGCATGAGGATAAAGAGGATATCAAGTCTCAAGACGAGACAATACCTACAATAACAACTACATGAAGGAGGTTATAAATTATATATATTCTGTTGAAAGTAGTGTACCATGTACTTGAGTTGAATGTATTAAATATCTGAAAAAAAATGCAATACGTTTATTCAATTTTCTTTATATTATGTTTGTATCAGAACATATTTCATTATTTTTGTTGTTTATCATATTGGTTCTATTTAACTTTTACCTCAAGTTGTTCGTTTCTAATTTCTATTTGATTCTTAATCGTGTCAAAATATTATTATATATATATTTTTTTTTCCAAAAATGGAGTGTAGATATGTCATCGTATGACCTATCGACCAACATTTGGGACTACGGTTCCCTAGTCCAATCCCCAAGGTCTGAAAAAATGAAGATTATGTGTCATTTGTGTGGGGTATATTTTATTTACAAAACTAATCGGCTTAAGTTACACCTAGCATATTAGGTGAAGATGCAAAACCGTGTGCTGAAGCCCTAAATAAGGTTCACCTTCTTTTTCGGGTCCTTCTAGACTTAAATAGGAAACCTTTCATTCCATTAAAACATTTCACAAGAATTGTAATTTGCAAAAGTTCTGATATATGAAGAGTAGAGAGAACTAGTAGGAAAAATGAAGTGGAGGATTCCAGATTATTAACATTAAAAGAAGAGAAATTACAACTCGTCTTGAAACATTACATGGAAGAGGCATCTAGACATTAATGATGTCCTCCAAGACAACATGATACTAAAGTAAGATGGAGCACGAAAAAAAAAAGAGAGTAACAAAGCATTGAAGTTTCTTTCAAGTCTCGACTTCTTTTCAGCGGCAACTCTTTACTCGAAGATATTTCTAGGGTTTTCAAAAGTCTGCTAAAAGCTCTCTTCTCTCTCAACCCAATCCAAGATGGTTCTTCCCAACGACATCGGTTGGCTAAATCCTTCGGCAGAGCTTGAGAAGAAGAGGCACAAGCTCAAGCGTCTCGTGCAGTCACCGAATTCCTTTTTCATGGATGTGAAATGCTAGGGCTGCTTCAACATAACCACTGTTTTTAGCCACTCCCAAACTGTTGTTGTCTGTGGCAACTGCCAAACTGTCTTGTGTCAGCCTACCGGAGGGCGTGCAAGACTCACAGAAGGATGCTCTTTTATGAGGAAGGGGGATTGAGGGTGTTACAATGTTTTGTTTTGACCTTCCTCATCATCATCTTATAGTCGAATTAGTATGAGATAGCATGCTTCTCTCTGCATGAGGCATCTTTTGCTTCATTCTAATGTTTGTTTGCACTTTGGGATGTGCCTTTGTCTACCCCCATATATGATACTGGTTATTTAGTTTTGTTTTGCTATGTTTTGTTTTGTAAATTTCTTGCAGTACCATAACATGTTCCCACCTTATGAGATAACACTAGTGGTAAAAAAAATAAAAATAAAAAATACTCCATATAAATATGCTCACAAAATAAATTTGAAAAATCTAATTGAAACTAAACAAGTGCACAATGGAAAACTCTCACTATCTTCTGGTTTAGAAGAGGTGATCGAGTACTTAAATGAAAATTTATATAGTAGCTCGAGCTTCGCGAATGAACTTCTTGTAAAAAAAAAAAAAAAAAAAAAAAAAAAAAAGAAGAAGAAGAACAAGAATACATCCAAGGATGGTTTGGATGGTGAATTAAAGTGATAGATCTAGTTCAGATGTAAGAGGTAACTATTATGAACGCGACTAGGGTTATATGCCAGGAAGATACTTCTATGAAGCATATCAAGTTGATGTTGTGAACACTGTAACCTTTAAACTGTAATATTTTTTTGTTTGATTCTATTTGCAAGTTTGAATTTTATACATTGAATTTTATGAACATTAAAATAAGTCTAAATAAGAACTCAACTCGACAACTCAAACTCGAACTTAAGTCGAAAGCTCGAGCTTCAACTAAGCTGGAACTTGTCTCAAAAGCTCGAGGTCGAACTAGCCTGAGCTTCTGACCGAACCAAGTCGAGTTGGCCAATACGACTCGAGAACCAAGCCGGGCCAAATTCAAGAGACAGTAAGCTTATGGCCAAACCGAGCGAAACTGTGCCAAGCTTGACTAGGTTCAGCTTGTGTCCAGCTCCAAGTGCTACCTCTGCCAGATCCTGGCTAGAGATCAAGGACGGCCCCGTCGGGGGTCTGTATTGTGACATATGTGTGTTATCAAGCCATCCATCTATTTCGAAAGATGATTTTATTGCATAAGCTGAAAAAGGAAGCAGATTAAGGCTTGAGTGGACCACGCCACAGGAAACCGTGGAATTGAATGCTTATAGCTGAAAGGTTCCCGGGGCCACGAAAATTTTGGATCAAGATGGTATTTATGTTTTTCCATTATCCATATGTATGTGACCTTATGAATAGTTGTATGGCAAATAAACTTTACAGCGGGCCTTACGAAGGTTTCAACGGTGGGGTCATTATCAAAGCTAGTTCATGTGGTGTGGTCCACCCGAGCCTTTGATCTGCCGCGTTTTGGTGGGGGTAGGTCGTGGTGGGAGTGGGGTCAAAAAAAAAAAAAGATTGGCCTGGGAAGTGAAATCGAATTGCGTACTGAGTAACTCAGTACCCAAATCACGCCCCTCTCGGACGATCCCACGCATTTGGGTTTTGATGGGATACGGGGCCAGGCATTGCAGTTACCATGCGGTATGTCATTTCCGACGTTGGATGGCACGCATGTCCGAGATCATGACCATTCATCAGGAAGTGTGTGCTGGGAATATGCGGTGGACCAAAAAAATATTTTCGGTCTGCTGATCAGAAAATAAGAAGCGTGTGAAAATTTGGCTGCTAGGAAAATGTCCAACGGTCCAAATTCAATCGTACATGTGTGGCTCAATTGATGAGTATACTGCCCAGAACTTTTTAGCATATGACCTGTATACGGTGGGCACTAACTAATGAATGGCCCAGATCGATCACCCTCGTGCTATTCAATGTCTAAGCAAATGCACTGCCTCATAAGATCGTACGTGTGCCATCCACGGAGGAAATGACGAACCAACCATATCTCTCTCTCTCTCTCTCTCTCTCTCTCTCTCTCTCTCTCTCTCTCTCTCTCTCTCTAATTAGCTTTAGCTTGACCTGTTCATCTTAGAGAGCTACCAAACGCCCCAAAGTCTACGAACTTGGAAGCCATTGTAAGCTTTCAGCCATGTTTTCGAAGCTCCTAGTGTGGTTTCTCCTCGCGATATATGCGGCTTCCAAAGTGGACGGTGGCGATTTCATTTACAACGGATTTCGTGGCGCTAACTTGAGCTTGGACGGCTCAGCAGAGATCACATCGGATGGCCTCCTGCTTCTTGCCAATTCCATGCAACAAAAGAAGGGTCATGCGTTCCACCCCATTCCCCTTCACTTCAAACCTTCACAAGGTAAAACTCAATCCTTCTCTACCAATTTCGTCTTTGCGATCGTGCCCAAGTATCAGGAAGTGAGAAGCTACGGGACTGTCCTCGTGATCTCACCTTCAAAAGAGTTCCCAGGAAGTGAAGTGGGCGAATACATGAGCATCTTCAATCCAAAGACCATCGGCAATTCATCGAATCACATAGCTGCCATCGAGTTCGACACGTACCGTAATCCAGAATTCGGTGATATCGATGACAACCATGTCGGAATCGACATCAATGGCTTAAATTCCAACAGTTCCGCTCCTGCAGCTTACTTTAGTAATATGAGCGGTGGGTTTAAGAATCTAAGCCTTATAAGTGGAGAACTGATGCATGTTTGGGTAGAATACAATGGTCTCCAAAACCATCTCAATGTAACATTATTTCCTATCCACTTACCTAAACCTGATCTTCCACTTTTGTCAATGATGGTGGATCTTTCACCAATTGTGTTAGAGGACATGTATATCGGTTTCGCTTCATCAACCAAGACGGTTCCTTCATCTACTTACATCTTGGGATGGAGCTTTAAGATGAACGGTCAGGCTCAGGCCCTTGATCTTCGGCAGCTTCCTAAGCTTCCACGAATAGGACCCAAAAAGAAATCGAAGCTTTTAACAATTGCGTTACCCGTAATTGTGATATTTTTCACGTTAACGGCCATCTCGGCCATCGGCCTCATTGTAAGAAGAAAGATCAAGTTTGCTGATGTGCTAGAGGACTGGGAACGTGAATACGGACCCCATCGGTTCTCCTACAAGAATCTATTCATGGCTACTAAGGGCTTCACAAACAAAGAGCTCCTCGGGGTCGGAGGTTTTGGGAGGGTTTACCGAGGAGTTTTATCGTCCTCGAAAATGGAAGTGGCTGTGAAGAGAGTCTCTCATGAATCTCGACAAGGGATGCGCGAATTCATATCTGAGATCGTGAGCCTGGGCCGCCTCCGTCACCGGAACTTGGTGCGACTTCTCGGATACTGCCGGCGAAAGAGAGAGCTCCTATTGGTCTATGATTTCATGCCTAATGGAAGTCTGGACAAGTTCCTCTTTAACCATCCGAACTCAATGTTGAGCTGGGATCGACGGTTTCGGATAATCAAAGGAATAGCTTCAGGGCTTCTCTACTTGCATGAGGAATGGGAGCAGGTGGTTCTTCACCGAGACATCAAAGCCAGCAATGTTTTATTAGATAGTGAGATGAACGGTAGATTAGGCGACTTCGGCCTCGCCAGATTGTACGATCATGGGACCGATCCACAGACAACACACATGGTGGGGACTCTCGGATATCTCGCACCGGAGATGATTAAGACTGGGAAGGCCACCACAAGCACTGACGTATTCGCATTCGGAGCTTTCATGCTCGAGGTTGCTTGTGGAAGGAGGCCCATCGATCCTCGATCATCGGCTGATGAGGGGATCTTGGTCGAATGGGTGTGGGAATGCTTGAGGAGAGGGAGGATTCTGGCGGCAGCGGATCCGAAACTGGGACTTGACTATGAGGTGGAGGAGATGGAGTTAGTGCTGAAGCTTGGATTGCTGTGTTCGCATCCATTGTCAGCCGCAAGGCCGAGCATGCGGCAAGTAATGCAGTTTTTGGACCGCGATGCACCTTTACCTGAACTCTTATCAGATGGTCTGGGTGCGGCGATTCTGGCGGTGGGTCGTTATAAAGGGTTCGATGATCTACGATTGTCATATCCTTCTTCTTTGGAACAGGGGATTGCGAACACATCCTCGGTCCAGGAATCGGTCCTCACCGGAGGCCGTTGACGGACGATGGTAAGGTGTTAGACGATGCTGCGAGTTTGCTATGGTTTAACGAATCGGTTGACAAAAAGTAGCTAATTTTGTGTGGATGCTTTGTTGGTGACGTGTCATTATTTTTTCTCGTTAAAACGTTGCGGAAGTCACTCGTTTGTGTGGCTGTCAATGGCCGAGTTCGAACCTGGCAAAATTAAAATTTTCAGTAGGCTTGACCTGAAGCGTTTCATTCTGGGCCGAAGCCAACACCGCCCAGCTCGTTGATAGCTCTACACGTTGGAGTTGGTAAACATCGACTTTATAAAGCTATAGATAATGGTATAAATGTGTGGATGTAACATGTGGAGGAATTCTGTATAATTAAATACTAGTGGGGACTATCTTTCCATGATCTTAACTATTAATACGATGATCCTCAAATAAAAGTGGGGACTATCTTTCAACGATCCAAACTGTTGATGTGAAGAGTCTCACTTAGTGAGTTTGCATAATATGAACAGTCTACATCTTCAAACCATGGTCCCACTTGTACAAAGTGACCTTGAACTATTGATGTAGAGCGGGGTCGCGGACACTTTCATGGTCAAGATGGACTAGAGAAGACCCAATAAAGGTGAAAGTGATCAGTTCGTTAACACATTAAAATAGTCATATCTCCTCAAAATTCGGAATTAGTTTTCAATCATTATATATGATTTTGGGGTAGGTGAATCTACTTTAGCGAACCAACCCACCATGTTGGGTTTTCGGTGCTGAATTCGTGAGATTCCATCAGATCATGGTTGAAAGTCCATTTAATTTTCATTTTTACTATTAATGGTAAGTTTTAATTTAATCATAACTTTTGATCCATTGAGTTTTAAGAGTCATGCCCAATACAAAAAGGGTTTTAAAAAATTAAGAGAATAACATGGTTAGGCCAAATTTGAAACTTGCTATTTTTGACAGAAAACCATAAAGTGCAGTAGAAATCATGATAGTCTATACATATGAAGTTTACTATTTAGAGTAAGTCTCGATTTTTAGGGAATTAGACTTAGAGTTTGATTCCCGAAATTCTTTTTAGGGTTGAGATTACTATTTAAAGGATTGTGATTTCATTTTTATTGGGAATCCATTTAATTTTGAATTTATTAAAAGTTATTTTTATTTTCCCTATTTTCCTCATGGATTTGATGAATTTCTGTGATGAGTCCAGAGAAGCTCTATAGATTCAGAGTAATTATCTCCCGTGGAAGACGGTGATCCAACTCATCATGTCCATCCCTGCGTCAACCATGGTGTATATTCATAACATTTACAAAGGTTATGAGAGATTTTCCTTATGTTTAGAAATTTTCAATGCGTTTAGGGATTCCCTGCTCATCACCAATGAAAGCTGCAGATTTTGTCAAGCATTGCTCCAGTATAACTGCTTTCGTGGCTAACAGCCAATAGAAAACATACGGAGATTTATCTAAGGGAGATTTATTTAAAGGGATTCTATCATGTCTTGGTACCTATTCATCATCGTAGCTGGCCGTAGGAACCCATTCAATTGATTTCAATTAGCTGTTTATGTTGTTGCCCACATGCTTGTTGTTTATATGAGTAGAGTGGTCTAACTTGATCATGAAAATATGGGTGGATGGATGGAGAGATCGTGAAGGAGAGCCCGTGGCTGCTTGAATTTGGGAAGTTTGAGCCAACCGCGGTTATGAAAGAAGCTGAGAAAGAGAACACCACCATATGAGGAGTTTCTAAGGTTGAGAGAGGCTAAGTAGAAAGCATGGCTTTCTTGTTGGATGGTTGTAAGAGGCCACTGGGGTAGATGAGCGCGATGCCATCTAGGCTCATGTTAGCTTCATGGAAGCCATGAAAGATGAATTGATCTTTTTTGTTCGACAAATGAAATTAGCATTAAGCGTTTCTCTCTGCGGCTAAGATGGCTGAAGGTTTAAAGCATCATCCCAGTGGTACATACAGGCTGCAAGTGTGGCAATGGGCCGGGTAGCCTGCCCAACTCAGCTTTGGGTTAGGCTTGGACTTACTAAGCTTGGCTTGTGGGCTGGACCTGCACCTTGCATGCATGGCCAATCAGTTTTCAAGCGGGCTAGGGCTCAAGTCGTTTTGCCAAGCCGGGCCTGGCCTGGCCCCACCTGGCTATATATGTAAATGTGCCATATACTGCAAATATGCCATTCAAGTCCTCATTTAGTCAATCCATCCAGCTTGAATATAGACTCTCTGTGCATATGTGGCCCACATGATCATCCAAGAAATAGGGACTTCATCATTTTTGGGACAGACCAGATTAGGCCCAACCCAACCAATTTTTTAAGATTAGGCCGGCTGTGCTAGGGTCATGATGGGCTTGGGCTGGACGCGGGCCATGGATCTTAAGTGTCGTGTGGCCTATGCCTAGGCTCAAACCCAGCCATTGCCACCCTTGCATGGTTGCAATATTTTACTAGATCTAAGGTCTAAAAATCGTACGATGATCCTAGCTGTTAATCATTGGATAAGAGAATTACAGCGAATGATCGATACATTTGAAAGAATGATTGAAATGGTAATTCCCATATGTTTTAGCTGTGTGAGGCTCACCCATGATGTTTATGTGGAATCCAAATAGTGAATCTGTTGTGCCTTCTCATGTTCACTGTACATCTCAAGAATTATCTCGATCCAAACTCGGGTGGGACACACCACTGGGAGAAATGCACAATCACAAATAAAGCCTATATATTGGTCCACCTAAGTTTTGAAAGATTGAATCTGTCCTTTCATTCCTGTGGGTTCTCCTGATGAATGATTTAGATGACATGCACATAATATGGTGAATACGACATTCCATCTGGAAGATTATACCACCGTGGGTGTCCCCCGTCCCCGGATGGAAGATTATACCGTGGGTGTTCCCCATCCCTAGTGTTCCCCATTGTTCCTTTTTGGTGTGGCACACTTGAGTTATTGGTGCAAAAGGGACATAATGAGGTTGATCACCGTCTTCCTCAGGGGATAATTACTCTGAATCCATGCAGGAGCTCTCTGAACTCCTCATAAAGCTTCCTCGGATCCAACAGGGATGAAAGCATTGAAAAAATGAAATTACAACTCTTTAAATAAGGAACTCAAACTTAGGATGGAGTTTTAGACTTGAAATCCAACTCAAACACCCTAAAAACATGACTTACTATAAATAGAAAACTTATTGTTTTTAGACAACATCTATTCCTATTAAACTTCATGGTTTTTGGCTAAAAATAGAAAGTGTCCGATTTGGCCCAACCAATTCTCCTAACTTTTTTAAGCCTTTTTCATGTTAGGCACAAATTCTATAAAAGGATTAAAAATTATACTTGAACTAAAACATATTATTTATAGTAAAAATGAAATTAAATGAGACTTTTGACCACTGATATGATGGAATCTCACAAATCCCGCGTGGGCAACTCAACAAAGTAAGGTTGGTTGGCTTAAGTAGGTTCTCATACCCCAAATTCATATTTAATATGTCAAAAAATTCATCCCAATTTGCAAGATACGATTGATTTAAGGTTCTAACGGTCTGAATTGTTTCCACCTTCGATCGAGCCTTCTTTGGTCCATCTTTGCCATGAATGTGTCTGCGACCCGCTCTACATTAGTTATGAATCAAGCCGGATTTTGGACCAATGCCTAATGTGGGTGTTGTGCGGATGCCTTGGATTGACATTGTCGGTCCGTCAAATTGGGTGTGGGTTCGACCGAACTATAGTTAGGGATTTCTCGGATGAAGTAGAGTAGGACGTTGTTGGTCGAACTGATAGGGACTTAGTCTGATTGATAGTGAGTTATCGGTCTGACCGATGATGCTTCGGTCCAACCGACAACATATGCAAATTAGCGTAAGCTAGGGTATTTAAGTCCGATTACAATTAAAGCTTAATCAACATGAGTGTTTTCTTTCTAAGAGAAAGATTTTTATGAGGTGAGAGGGTTTTCTACACTTGTAAGAGCTTGGGAATGACTTTTTAAAATAGGTTATAATTTTTCTAGGGTTGCGCATCTCAAGAGGAGATCGGGTGCTTTTGTAATCGAAGAATGTGAGTAGTATAAACTCTAAGGCTTTTGATTATAGTGGAGATATTTATTGCTTTATGCTATGATTTTTTCTTTTAAGGGTTTTTCACATAAAATTACTATGTTCTATTTTTGCTTGGTTGGTTGCTATATATTTTTAATTGTTCTATTTTTATTAAATGTGCTTCTAAAAAGCGCATGGATTAACGATGATATTATATCTGAATTTCTAATACCTAAAATTTTGGCTTGATCCAAGTTTGTTATGGCTCGGAATTACAACATTGGGGGCACATCTAATGAATGGGTTTGAAGGCACTCGCACATCTTGGTGGGCCCCATCAAGCTTGAATACGTAGTAATGTTTCCACACTAAGAAAATATATGGATAAGCCAATTTTGCCAACCATCCAAATTTCAATGGCAAAGGGCCTCTCTTTGGCTTGTGTGTGATTGAGCATCCATTAGAGAGTCGGATGGTTGGGCCATCATAACTTGAACTCCCACTACGATGACATGTGTATTACGTGAGTGGAACTTTTATGAGATTTAATTTTATTTCTCTCATTTTACTTTACTTGGTCAAAAGACCCAAATGCCCCCACACACATGTTGAAATAAAAGACTACTAGGCCGACACATGTAGATTTGGATACGACGAGTTAGGTCAGTTAACTCGCTCGACTCAACTCGGAAAAGCTCAACTCGACTCAGCTTAAATCTAGGTTTGGGTTGAGTCGAGCTATTGTATGGAGCTTGAAAAAATTTCAAGTCAAGTCCGAGCTAGATCGAGCTCAAATCAACTCAGCTTAGTCCACGACTCGAACCCAACTCAGTTCGACTCCACCCGATTATATAATATAAATACACGACCGAGCTTTAAACTCGCTTTTTTCCTTTCTATCTTTGTCTGAGCACCTTGAGACAACCCTAACCCACTTTCCCTCTCAGTCCGAGCGCCCCAAGACCTACGTCTGTGCTTGAGCGCCTTGAGCCCTAACCCTAAACCCCTTTCCCTTTTCTCTCTCTGTCCAAGCCCCCCGAACCCATATGCGACCATCCCTGTCTCTGAGCTCGTCCATGCCTCTCTCTAATAATACTCTCTCTCTCTCTCTCTCTCTCTCTCTCTCTCTCTCTCTCTCTCTCTCTCTCTCTCTCTCTCTCTGTGTGTGTGTGTGTGTGTGTGTGTGTGTGTGTGTGTGTGTGTGTGTGTCTGAGCAGTCGAATGGCCGCTATACATGATAGCCCGGTCGGCCGTTCATTAAAACCCAACTCGATGTTAATTAATTTAAAAGTATTATCTATATTATATATAATATATATTATTATATATTAGTATATAATAAATTACATGTATACATACATTATTAGTTTATTGTTAAATTGTTTGAATTAATGTGAATTGGGTTTTTTTAATTATTAAATTGTAGAATTTTAAATTATTAGTTAAATTGTTAATTATTAAATTTTCATCAATTGTTCAATTAGTTAGATTGTTTTTCTTCGTGGTATAGGATAATCAATTACCCATTTGAGGATTTCAATATTGCTAGGCATGTATATTATGTGTTTTTGGAGGTATAGAAATCCTCAAATTGTCCCATTTTTTTAGTAGTTCAAGGTTGGATATATTAAAATATTTTCATTTATATTAATTTAAATGTATACGCTTGTTCTGACTCATTTCTTTGTTTCACTCTAGATATATTTCTTACATTTATTTCTATCATTAAATACCACACTTTGTGTAAATGAGTAATTAATATTTTTGGAGATATAATAGGAGATGCTGCCAGAATTTTGGCGTGACATTTAAATGGAAAATTAAAGCATTACAATATATTCAATCTTGAATGGGTGACTAATTTAGACAATTAAGCTAGTCTAGAAAATTTGAATGAACATTTAAGTAGACACCACTTTGTGTTTATAAATGCCTAAAATTAGTTTCCTATATTTATATTTATATATGGTTAGTGATGAAGTCCTAACTACCATCAGTATCAGTATGTTAGTCACATCTCCTTTTATTGTCAAGGGTGAAGTGTCTTTGGCTTCATTAAAAAAATAATAATAATAAAATAAAATAAAAAATCAGCAATGTAGAATGACTTTGAAGAAGTCATAGTTAATAGTATGGTGAAAGTTAGATGTATGTATTGCAAATTATTATATAGTAGAATCCTAAGGGGTTAATTACTCATTTAAACAAACATAAGCCAAATTATTCAAAAAGACCAAAAATCTCAATTCCAGGTCAACAATTCCTTTCATTTACCAAGTTTGAAGGGGGCGACTCTAAAGATAAATTTTATACTCATAAGTTTGACAAAGAGAAGTTGAAAGATTGGTATGCAAGGCTAGTAATTGTTGAAGAAAAAATCCTTTAGAAAGATAGAAAGCAAAGTTTTAATGGCTTTTTGTAATTTTCTTAACCCTCAAGTTGAGAAGGGTGCCCTAACAAATTCTATACTTGAGGAGACGACCTCCCAAGAATGATTCGAGGAGCATTACTGTTAGACAATGCATGGGTTGGGATCGTCAGGAGAAAACTGAAATAGGGGTCAATCTTTTAGGACTTTCCGATATTATGAGGCTAGTAAAGTGATCAATTAGCGAGCGGCCTGTTTAGAGTGGCATGACAGCCATGATGTGCTTGCCTTTTACAAGTTCATATCTCCAGTTACCCTCTTCAGGCTTCATCATGTTGTTTATTAGTTACAGGACGCGCAGTAGAGCTCATCCAATGCCTTCTCGCTAAGAAGGTTCAGTTGGTTTTAGCTGGATTGTTGGATCATTCGTGTAGTAGGGAGGTATCGTCTATTGTTAACGTTAATGAGCTATTTGAAGGAGGCTTCCTCTTGCATTTGTGGCGATGATTTTTTCTCCCTTTTGTTGATTTTGTTCTGTTTGCATGGTTTATATGATAGGTGAGACCCGACTCACTTTGTGGTGTCTAAAAAAAAAAAGTTGAGAAAGCTTTCCATGTCAATGTGAAGAGGGAGTGCATGAAGATGTATGCAAACGATAAGATAAATTAAAATCAGTTTTGGCAAGTTTTAACATCAGTCTCTATAATAAGTTTGACTTCTGATTTGTGAATGACACCCAATCAAAGAAAGTGATACATTTTATTAACTGCACACTATATCGATGAAGATTAGAAACTCTACAAGAGAATTTTAAACTTTCACCACCTTCCTTCTCTTCATACTATTTTGGTTATTTTAGATTGTAAATGTCTTTAATAACTTTAAATAATGTTTTATGAAATAATAGTGTAATTCCATTCTTACGTAACTAGTTCAAGGTAACCGAAAATTTATTTTTTAAGGGAAAAATATTTCAGGTTAGGTATTGTTCACACATACTAAACTTGATTCTATAAGGGTAAAAATAATTGACCCAATTATAGAGAATATAAGAGAGTGTGTAAAATACATAAGGGTGTCACCTTCAGGATTGAGTATGTGGAGTGATATAATACAACATTTGAATGTAAAATCTTAAAAAATGTTGAAGTTAGATGTATGCACATGTTGCAAATTGACTTTTGAAATGTTTGATTCAGCAGTGAAATTGGAGCTTACATTTCCTAAATATATGGTGCGTGATAGAATCTATGATTAGAGTAAAGTAAAACAGGTTCATAGGTTTCTCAAAGTTCTCCTTGGTTGCGGCATTATCGGGTCATTCTTCTAACCCCTGGACCTCCTGGTACTGGAGAAGAAGCGAGAAGAACTCTGAATGTGTTCATCTCCCTAGCCCCGAGGGAGGCGAATACGGTGGCAGATGGGCTAGCCAGGCTGGCTAGCTTGAGCCAATCCAGTTCTATTTTTCATAATCTTCACTCCCTGCCTGCTATTTCTAGAGGTCATATCTTCCTCGACAAGATAGCCTTGGGCTATATTCGGGAAGGCTAGTCAGTAGGTCTTTCCATCTTTCTTTATGATAGGAGGGTCAGTTCCTTTTTGTACGTTGGCCCTCCTAAATCCCCTGTACAGCCTTGGGTCCTGCCCTTTTGCAATTTTTTTTTTTTTTTTTAAAGTTCATAGGTTTCTCAAAGTTTTTTTATAATTGCACAATTTTTTTTTCTAGAAATAAGTATCCCATTTCAAATATGTTTCTCTCGTCTCTTTGGAAGATTAATGAAGTCCTAAGAAAAAAGTGTTAATGATGATCCAGATTTCTACAGCTAATGACACTTTGTGTGCAAATGAAGTTTCATAAGTATTGGTCATCAGTTGTTCTTGATAGTTGGTGTAAGATGAGTTTTGTTAAGTTCATTTTTATGAAGATTTATTTTGATGAAAGGACGGTAATTGAAACTTCAAAGGTTCATGGCGTAATAGAAGAATTGTACACTTGGTATGTTTCTACTTTACCCACAACCACAACTTGTAACAAAGAAGTTAGAGCTCTAAGTATTTCTACAAGTGATAACAATGTGCTTAATGAATAATGTCTTTCTTAGCATAAGAAGAAATAGATAATTAGACAAATAAATCATAACTAGACTTGTATCTCAAAGAGCCAATTATAAGGAACCAGGACTTAGACTATGATATTTTGGGATGGTAGAAGATGAGAGTCAGTGAAGTAAAATACCATATATTATCAGTGATGGCACCCGTGATATATTATCAATTCTAATTTCAATAGTGGCATCAGAATCTACTTTTAGCATGGAGAGTACGATCATGATCAATCATCGAAGCTCTCTTTTACCAAAAATAATTGAAGAATTAGTTTGTATACAAGATTAGTTGCGTCTATTTTAGGGAGGTAATAATTTTGATATTGAGAAGGAGGATGAGGAGGAGATCAAGTTTCAAGACAAGATTGCACCTGCAATAACATCAACGTGAATGAGGTTATTAATTATTGTTAATCTTTTTTTTTTTTTAAAGTTTATATATAAATCATGGAAAAGATTTACAGAGCTTTCGGGTAGGCAAAACAAAAAGGCCGATGTCACACCTATCATGTACTAGATACAGGAAATCAACCCTCCCTTATGTAATCCAAGCCTAGCTACCCTATCTAAGAAAAGGAGGCCCTTAGTAACTCTAAGCAGTGAGGCTTAAGAGTCGAAGAAGGAGCTGGATTGGGAAGCACTACCTTGCCTAGCTAGATCATCTGCAACTGCATTCTCCTCCTTGGGAGTATGGGCAAAGGAAACATCTAACACGTCTTGCAACGCGCTTACCCTTGCACACCAGTAGCGCATAGTCCATGCAAGAGAAGAATTCTTTGAAAGGATCCCCACGATGGAGTTGGAGTCACTCGCCACTTCAACTTTTGCATAGCCTAAATTGGTGCACTTAGCCAGGCCCTCCTAAATTGCACGAAACTCAGCCTTGGAGTTCGTATCAGTGTTGAAGCCTGATGAGAAGGAAAATACAAAATTCCCTTCACCCCCCCCCCCCCCCCTAGATGGGCCTGGGTTCCCTAAAGCAGACTCGTCAACATTAATTTTAATGTAACCTCTCTTGGGCCTAATCCATTTCACCACGCGAGTGGAATTTTGGAGCGACTTCGAACCGGATATACGAAGCTGCGCAAGAAGGGCTATCGAATGCCTATTGGGAAAATTAGGTAGGGGCAGGGATGGGCCAATCCTTTCAATTCAAAGATGGACCTAGGCGATGACTCTGGGAGTGCTGAACAAAATGCCATCGAAAAATGATCTATTCCTTTTGAGCCAGATCTTCCAAAAGATGAACGAGGGGAGAAGGGCACAAAGAGTGTTGAGACGGTTGGAGGCCAAGAGGGGGGCCCACCATAAAGAGGCCCTTCCCATGGCAGAGGACTGGAAAGTGGAGGGGATCTTGAAGAAAGGATGGAAATGGCTTCAAATTTTCCTAGCTATAAAGTCATCTGAGAAGAGATGGTCGATCGATTCAGCGGCGGGCCGAAGAGGATGGGGGCAACAGACGCATCTTGAGGCCAGGTGATATATCATCCACCGGGATCACTCTGTGGAAGATCTTCCAAGAGAAAAGAGAAATTTTCAGGGCAATGAGAGGGTGCCAAACCCATCTGGCCCAGGGGTACTTGGTACCGATCGGCCTAAGAATGTCCCACGCAGATCTCACTTTGAATTTGCCAGAAGATGAGAGCGACCAAATTCTTGTATCCTCAATTGGAGAGGTACAGATGCCTTTGTCTGCTATGTGGTTGACAACTTCCTACGAGATGAAGGAGCGGACTGAAGTGGATGAATCTAGCCTTGCAGACCAATAAAATCTGAACTTGATTTGAAAGAGGCTGGGTATGATGTCAAACCCAATTGGATAGAGGCCCAAGACCTGACCAAGAATCAGCCCGGAAATCCAGATTGTCGTTCCCAATCAGCCAGCGAGACTTGGCGGCCACTTCTGGGAACAATGAGCAGATCCGTTTCTAGATTGGTGATGTGTGATTAGACAGACTTACACCACCAGTTGCGGCAAGGCCTGAAGGGTATTTGGCCTTAATGAATTTCACTCAGTTATTGTCTCCCTGCGAACTATAAACATTCTAAGCCAGCTTCATCTTGAAAGCTTTCATGATGCGAGCTAGACTTTTGATTCCGAGACCTCCCTCTTCCTTTAGGCGGGCAATGCACTCCCACCTAAGCCAATGGCAGAGCCTACAGGTCCCATCCCAACCTCAAAAGAAATTGGAAGAGGCTTTATCAAGCTCATTAAGGAGAGAAGAAAGAGGTTATAAATGCGATGATTTGTATTTCATTTTCATATTATCCTTTTGTCTAACATATAATTCATATTTCATTACTTCTTTTTCTTATCATATTTCATTATTTCTTTTGTTTATCATATTTCATTATTGCTAAAATAATAATTTTTCCAATACATGTAGTGTAAATATGTCATTAACTAACCCATCGACTGACGTTTGGGACTACGATTCATTAGTCTACTCCCCAAAGTCTGAAAAAATGAAGATTTTATGTCATTTGTGTGAGGGCAAAGTTTGCTAATAAAATCAATTGGCCCAAGTTACACTTATCATGTTGAGGTGGAGATGCAAAACCGTGTCCTAAAGCTTTAAAGGAGGTCCAACTTCCTTTTAAGAACATTTTATATTCAAATAAGAAACCTTCTACCCCATCCAAACCTTTTACAAGAGTTGTAATTGGCAAAAAATCTAATACATGAAGAGTAAAGAGAACTAGTAAGGAAGAAGATGATGAGGAAGTTAGATTATTAGCATTAGAAGAAGAGAAACTACAACTGACCTTGAAACATAATATGGAAGAGGCTTCTAGACATCAACGATGTCCTCCAAGATTACATGATACTGAAGTAGGATCGAGCAAGAGTAAAAAAAAAAAAAAAAAGTAATAAACCATCCAAGTTTCTCTCTAATCATAGTGTATTTTACGGGATGTTGGGTATTACGTATAAATCTGCTCACAAAAAAGCTTGAACAATTTAATTCAAATTATATAAGAGCACAATGAAAACTCTCTCCACCTAATTTCGGAGAAGTGAATGAGTACCTATATGAAGAATTAGATAGTAACTCAAGCTTAGCAAACGAATCTCCTCTCCTGTACTAAATAACAACAGAAACACATATAATGTTGTAAGCACTATAAGTTTGTAATATTTTTAGATTTTCATTTGAAAGTCGCATTTGATTTTCTCTTCTACTGTAGAATGTATTGGATTTTATGCATTAGATTTTATGTATCCTCTAACTTGAATTCGAACACAACTCGACAACTTGAACTCAAACTACTCGGCTCGAACTTGGCTCGAGCTAGCCCGAGCTGTTGACCAAGCAAAGTTGGTCAATCATGCTCGAGGACTGAGTCGAGCTGAACTTGAGTTGTGTTTGCTACTAGCCAAACCAAGCCAAGCTATGTGAAGCTCTACTTGGTTTGACTCAGTGTCCAGCTATACACATGTGGGGCCCACCTCCACATGAGGAGGGACCCCTAAGACCTCCTCTGCAAGCAACCTCGAGCATGAACTCTATGAATGCGAATATGTCAGTTGTTGTGGCCTTCCCAATCCTAGTCAGCTCTGGTGAAAGATATGTGAAGGTCCCCACCATATGCATGTATGTTGTTTATGGATTGGTCTCATGATCATACAATCTGGCAAGGCTAAAGTCGCCTAATCCACCGTTCATCTCACTATCTAATAAAACAATGCTGGTTATGGTGTCTTTGTGAAGGACCACCAACTCCCATTCTTCATGCAAGTAGAGAAGCCATGAAGTTACTCCTTTAACTATATGAAACGGTTGACTCTAGCTCAACATTGATTTTGGATGGTCAAAGACGATCCTTTCTAGACCTCCATTATGCATGAAATCATAGACCTATAGGAGCTCTCTATTTTGCTGACCATAATCGAGAAGTTGCACCAAGTTCCGGTGACAAAGACTACTCAGGTTCACGATCTTGAATATGAATTTCCATAACCCTTGTCGAGATTCATGAGAGACTCTCTTCACTGCCACTTTGATCTTCGAGGCTAATAAAATTCCTCTGTAAATCCTCTCGAAACCTCCAACCCTAAGGAGCTTTTTATTTGTGAAGCCCTTAGTTGACATGCATAGATCCTTGTACGAAAATCGATGGGCCGGTATTCACGTTCTCAGTCCTCTAATACTTTCGCCAACTTGTTCTTTTGACGCAAGGAAGAGTGTGTAACAAACAATGAAGAATATCACCATATCAAGTAGTTAAAACCTTGAATCCACAAGTTAGTTCTTGAATTTACAAGAAATAATAATAAAAAAATCTCAAATATTTTATTTGATAAATATTTAATATTATTTGATTACATCATTTATAAGGAAATCCGCCTTTCGCGCAAGTGCTCCGCGCAAGAGGAATTCCGCGCTAAGAGAGCTCCGTACAAAAGCCAGTATTCGAGGAGTTTTCCGCGATCTGATAAGTAGATCTTTTACCAATGGAGGAGGGAGAACGCTTGCGGGAGCGCGATCTCCTGCGGGAGGGTTTTCACCCTAGAAAATCGTCTCCTTCAAACCCACTGAGCTCCATTTTTGTAGCCAACCTCACGTTTAATACTTCTGAGGATGACTTGATTCAAATATTTGGCAGATATGGAAAACTTTCAGATGTTTACATCCCCTAGGACCACAGTTCGAACAGATCTCGGGGTTTTGTATTCATCCACTTCCTATATGAACAAGATGTATATAATGCAGCAAACGTTTTGAATGGCAGGAGAATTGACGGTCGGATAGTATCCATCCAAAGGGCCAAGAGACAGGGGGTTTCTTCTAGAGCAGAGCAGGCCCCGACACCCAAAGCGTACCCCAATACGTTGACAGGCAACTCGTACGCAGACAAGTTAAAGAAATCGCATACCATAGGTATGGCTCTTCCCAATGGCACTTTGAATATCCTGCATAGTAGAGTAGAGCTGACGGACTTTTCAGTGGAAATAGACAAGGAAAGGATCGACAGTTTGAGGAAATCGCTCTCTGGCCCTCATCGCAACGACAGAGAGTGAATTAGTCTCGATTCTGTAGCTCATAGACACATTCTGTAAGTCCACTTTCTCTGCATTATTGGTGGACTTTACAAGGCTCACCCCAAAATGGTTTCTCCTCAAGATTCAATCCAGAGAGGAGATGTCAACCTTTGCAGCGAACTCCCCATTGTTCTGAAAAATGGGGCTAACAGAAGTTGAGTCTTGGTCGCTAAAATCCCCTGTATTTAGTCAAGGTGTATGAATCCGGTTGCTGGGGATTCCGGCCCATGCGTGGTACCCCTGCGGCGATTGAAAATCTGGCGAGCATGTTCAGATTGGTCGAAGAGGTAGATGTTCACTCCCCAATTATAGGGTTGTGATATAGTAATAAACTCGGTGAGACCGAGGTCAAATCCACAGGGACTGAAATCTGTACATAATACGAAACTAACTAGAACTAAAACTAGAATGAGATGACATCTAAATCAGGTAAAAGGAAGGGAATAATTGTGAGTAGGTTAATTAAAAACTAACAAAAATAAATGTGGGAATTAGGGTGCCAAGGATCCACTTGTAGCAATTGGGAAGCTACCTTGCATAATTCAAGGACACAACTGAAATCAGAGTCCTATCTTATCCAGTTGGTAAGAAGAGATTTGTCAGATCTCTTAACTTCTCATGGATCTAATCGTCAACAGATAAGATTGGTGAAGATTTGGAAGTGATCCTGTCACTTGATCATGCTCAGGAGACGATGAAAAACAATATCAATTTACCAATCTCACGGCCAACCATAAGAGAATTGTGAAGGTTAGAAAGGATTCCGTCACCCTACCATGCCCATGTGACGATGGTGAACAACAGATCTTACTAATTTCACAATCTCAATCCAGGAACATAAGACATATTAAGATATCACAGATCTATTGTAATTTGAGTCACAATAAACCATTAAAAACTAAGAATATACCTTCATAAATAACTAGAATCCATAAGAGTTGAACAAAACATAAATTAAAACAAAGCAACCATCCTAATCACGCTACAAGCTTCACCTCTTAGCCCTAGTTAAGAGGTTTAGCCTAGCAACATGATTAGGCTAAATCCAAAATAAACAAAAAGAAAAAGAAAACAAACAACTCTACTCTCTCTCTCTGTCTCTCTACTCCACGTCCAGCCCACGCTACGATTGGATGTCCCTCTCTCTCTCTCTCTCTTTCTCTCTCCCTTTTATAGGCAGCCGAGAGTCGGTGGGGATGGTGCTTTTACAGAAGTCGATCGAGCTTCCGCACTCTTCTCTTGAGCAGGAAAAGTCCCAGATGCACACCTTGTTTTTGTGCAACTAAAGCCTTTGCGCTCAACCCGCGTTCTACGCTTGGAAGAACCCCAACGGCAGATCTGAGTCGTTCAGTCTTCTTGGCCCTGGTCGGCCACACCTTGAGAATGTTATGGACAGTCTAGATGGTCAGACGGGTCATCCCAGTGGGCCACAACATCATGCTACGGCCGGCTTTCACGGACGCTGTCATTACGTAGCTCGTCTTGCGCTGGTGCTTGGTGGGGCCCCTGATCATACTTATTTGAGAAATCTATCCCGTCCATTAGCTTAGTTACGAAAAATCGGTCGGACATGACTGCTTTTTGAATCAGCTTCTTGGTGGCCCATGGGTGATTTCATTCCACCGTCCGTCTGCCGTTTGGATAGTTAAAAACTAGTTGTCGTTGTCTTTTGGAAGTCCATCACCTAGGCGATGGTCATGCCTACAGTCTGGAGTGAATGAATGGTGTGGATCATCTAAATACATGATGATGGTGGCCCACTGCTACACCCCGTAGATGGCTGTGCGTGAAAGAAAACAGAGAAACTCCGTCTCTATTTAGGAAAGTCGGTCAAACCAACTCTGACCGTGTGAGTAGGTCCAGTGCACGTTGAGTGCACTTGTGCACTATACACTGGCACAGCCGGTTGGGTCCATGTGTAGTGTTTATGGGAAATCTTCTCCATCCAACTGCCTTGTCTTGTCATATGATGAGGTGAGAACAAATTTGAAGCATATCCAATTCTCAGGTGGGCCCTAAATCAGAGTTTCATGGGCTGATCTGTCCGTTGGGCCTCTTCCACAGGGATCCGTGGCCTGAAATTTGACATGTACAGTTAATTTATGGTCCTCAGGCCATATATAAAGTTTCGAGGCAAACGGATGGTGGGAACCCTGTGATCTTGCATTCTGGACCAATTTCGGGCCACTTGAGCTTCAGTTTCTCAATTTTCTCGGATCCCTGGCATGTACATTCGTCGATCTTGGTTCCCTGGGGTCTGTCCCTTACCTTGGTGAATTCTGAGTATTACATTTGTGCTTTTGGTATCCTATTTCAATCCAAGCTCGTAAATACATCCTGCATCACAAACATAATTAAATCGGGCCTTTAAACAGTACCATGTTCGTAAATCCAGGCAATAACTGGGGTTTGATATGCAATATTTGACCCTCAACAGTAGGCAGTGTGGCAACCCTTGGCATCTTTCAAGCCTTTGCCAGGGTAAAGGTCAGAATATCTCCTGATGCAAATTTCCATCGCCTTCACACCTTACTGGTAAATGGTTCGGCATCCCCATTGTTGGTTTACTTGAAAAGCCAAATGTGAGAACACCCAATGAAGCCCATCCACAGGAAATGAATATTAATGATCATCAAGAATAGGTTTCGACCAGGGAATGGGTCATGAGGTCATTCCATTCCCTCCAGCAGCCTTCGGTTACTCGCTCGTCCACTGTTTGTGATAATGCCAAGCAGACCCAGACGACTATAACAACTGTTGCAATCCCCTCACACATAGCCCAACCCCAAACTGTTTGTGCATATACCCAGCAGACACTAGCCATCAACCCCTCCCTCGATCCCAAACATCTAACCACCCATACTCAAGCTAACCTCCTTCTCCATATTAACAGCATAAAGACTAAGCCGAGCCATAATCCCTCTATATGACTCGAACCGATCCAATCATCCCCTCAACCCAATCAGAGACCTGTTCCCTTGGCCATGGTGACACCACGGATGCATCCCAATCGGGCCATGCGCACGCCTCTCCTGGAGTTCAGTCCTATGGTCTCCAAATACAAGGAGCTAGAGGACCCATATGCATGCAGACATTCTGATAACTTTGGCTCTCGAAACAGAACATCCACAACATCACAACGACAATCAGCATTCTGAGGGTCATAACGGTTGTCCAGTAGCAGGCATTTTGGCTGCAGATCCTGCAGGTCCCCATAAATCTGTCATTCCTCCTCACAGCAGAGATGGCCTGATCTCAGCTGATCCCCTATCTCGACAAGTCCTAAATCTCCCGAGAGTGGAGACAGCCCCGCTGCATACTGCCACTAGCACCCTAGCAGCTGATGGCACTAGAACAGATCGAGTGACCCAGATTCAGGGCCAAATGAAGGAACTTGTAGTAGCTGTTAACCCAGCCTCTCCAAGGGCGCACTGCTACATTGCTACCCCTGCTAGAAACCTTAACAGAATCAAAGCAAGATCAGTTGGAGCTTCTCTGCTGAGGCAACAACATGATCTCGAGCAATGGATGGACCCTCCATGGCTTAGAGGTCAGCGTGGGGCAGGTGAGAACTATGCTACAGATCAGCAAGAGGAGCAGACCAGTGAAGAGGAGAGTGGGGGTCAGATCTTAATGGATCTTTCACCGTATTTTCCCAAGTCTCCCAGTGAAAGGATCGAGCAGGAATCAGATACCAACAAGGAGACAAATGAGCTGATTGAAGAGCTCCAGATCCACTCTTCTGCTGATGACGGTGCAGGTACAAGAAGTCAGGATCAGAACAAGGCAGTAAATGTGACCATTCCAGTCACAAAGAAGAGGAAAGTGAGGAAACCCACAAGTAAGAAACTCCCCAGACAGCATGATGTAGAAGAGTGGCACAACAGACTTAGAAGACTGAAGCGTAGGGCCATGAATTTGGGATGTGTTACAGATGGATAGAGCCCTCATATGGAACGCTCGAGGGGTGGGCAATGTGTCTACCATGAGATCTTTAAAGAATCTAATCAGAAAGTTTAATCCTTGTATTATAGCCATTCTGGAACCGATGTTGAGAGAAGATAGAAGAGCAGCCATCGGTTTGAAGATCAACTTTCACTCCTCGCTGTCCAATAGCGAAGAAGGGGTTAAAGTATGGGTCTTTTGTTAACCCTTCCTGAATGTATCTGTTGTTAGTTCTTCTAATCAAATGCTTTCGTTAAGCTTGTCATTGCAGGTCCATAGTGAGTCGATATGCATCTCCATTGTTTATGCTAGCTATAATAGAACAAATCAGAGGTTTCTTTGGAGTGAGATGGCTGCTCTTGCCAGTAGCATTCAAGTCCCATGGGTTGTTGGAGGGAATTTTAATCCGGTATTGAAATTGGAAGAGAGATTGGGGACTCAGAATCTAGACAAAACAAGTATGGCTGATTTCTCAGAAGCAGTGCAAAACTCTTCATTGCAAGATGCTGGTTATTCTGGAAATAGATTCACGTGGTGCAACAACAGGGTAGAGAGTGCGCGTACATGGGTTAGATGGATAGAGTGCTCTTCAACAACAGATGGGGGATAGTTTTTCCTGCTTTTCAAGTGGAGCATTTGCCGCGTAGCAACTCTGACCATGCCCCTTTGTTACTCTCTTTCCCTAACCAATTCCAGCCCATGGTGAAGCCCTTACATTTCCAAAGAATGTGGACACTTCATGAGTCATTTCAGCTTTTAATCAAGAAGGCCTAGGAGGGGGAATGTTCTCTTCAGCCCATGATCAATGTTTCAACTCAAAATGAAGAAATGCAAGCAATTGTTAAAGGTTTAGAACAAAGAGACCTTTGGGAACATCTTCTATCAAATTCACAGGGCTGAGGAGGACTTAGAGATCATTGATACTCGGTTGCAGGATGTCACCAACGATGAGCTGATGCATCAAAATGTGGCTATCAGACAGCGGATTGTTCAACTTCAACAGATGGAAGAAGTCTTCCGGAGAAAAAAGCAAGAAATACATGGCTGATGGAAGGGGATAGAAATACTAAATTCTTTCATGCTTCGGCGAGGGAAAGAACAAGGTGAGCGGCTATCACTTCCATCAAAGATGAGGTCGAGAATACCTTAATAACGCAAGAGGAGATTAAAGAAGTTGTAATGCATTTCTTTAAGGAGCTTTTCAAGGCGGAGCGCACCTCTCGGCAGTCTGATTTCATGCAGTCTATCTCTTGCCTGGTCACGCCCCAAGACAATGTCCATCTCCTACCCCCTTCATCCTTACCTGAAGTTCGTGAGACAATTTTCTCTACTCCGAAAGACGAGGCTCCGGGGTCGGATGACTTTTCTGCGGCATTTTTTGCGAATTGTTGGGATATAGTTGGGTCTGACATCCATAGGGCGGCGGTAGATTTCTTCGCTGGTGGAGAAATGCCGAGAGCTTTCTCCTCTTCCCTAATCTGCCTCATCCCCAAATCCTCATCAACCTCAAAATTTTCAGATTTTAGGCCTATCAGCCTATGTATCGTCATTTATAAGATCATCGCAAAAGTCCTGGCCGCCAGACTAAGCCAAAATCATGCCTAAGCTGATTTCGCAAGAGCAAGGAGCATTCGAGCAAGGCATAACTATCTCAGGGAACATCGCCCTGGCTCAAGAGGTGATGAGAGAACTAGATAGAAAAGTGTGTGTGTGTGTGGGGGGGGGGGGGGGGGGGGACATCATCATCAAGTTGGATGTTGAGAAAGCCTATGACAGAGTTAATTGGAATTTTCTAAAATTCGTTCTTTCGAAGTTTGGTTTTAATAATAGATGGATTTTCTTAGTGGACAAGTGTTGGGGAAATAATTAGTTTTTGGTGTTAGTGAACGGGGAATCGGCGGGATTTTTCAAATCCTCGAGAGGCTTGCGCCAGGGCGATCCTCTTTCGTTGGGCCTTTTTATTCTCGCAACGGAAGCCTTCTCAACAAGTCTTAAAAACATGGTGGAGAACAGCAAGATTCACCACTTCAAGCTTCAACGGGGGTGCCCCACCCTATCCCATCTACTCTACGTGGATGATACTCTGTCGTTCCTCAATGGGAACTGGAAATCGCTCCTTGTGGTTAAAGGCTTCCTGGACGATTATCAAGAGGCGGCTTCGGGTCAGAAAATCAATTACAGGAAGAGTTGCTTCCTCAGGCGAAAGGGGTTACCGGTGGGTAGGGATAGAATTATTGAGCGTATCTTGGGCTTTGCTAAGTCGTCAGATGGTGTCAAGTATCTAGGAGTGCCGCTTCGCAGGGGTAGAACCAAGGTAGTTGATTTTCAGTTTCTAATCGATAAGGTAAGCAAGAGAGTCTGCTAGTGGAAGTCCAGGATATTATCTCAAGGAGGCCGAATGACGTTAATCAAGCATGTGTTGGGAAGTGTTCCTATTCACATCATGGCAGCAATGCATGTGTCAGGGCAGGTAATTGGGAGATTAGAGAGTATGTTTGCTAGTTTCTTTTGGGGTTGGACTGAAGGTAAGAGAAAATTGCACTGGATTGCGTGGGACAAAATCGTCGGACCTATAGGCGAAGGCGGGCTGGGCATCAGACACCTTAAGAAAGTGATGGTTACGCTCAGAATTAAAATGGCTTGGGAGGTGAAATTTGGGAAGATAGTCAGTCCCTGGGCGTCCCTCATGTTGGCTAAGCATCATAGAGACATGATGGGGGAGGTGACAGACAAATTTTTGGCAAATTCATCGCCTTTGTGGAGAAAAATCAGTGCATAATTTTCGTTCATTTTAAACAATGTTCAATGGCAGGTGGGTTCAAGAGAGTTAAAGCTTTGGAAAGACAACTGGCCAGGTTTGGGGCCCCTTCAACGGCTTGCATCTTGGCCGATTCCAGACGATCTATTGGCCCTCAAAGTCAGTGATTTTCTGGTTGCCGCTGGCCCCTCTCTCCGTCTTCCGTCCTCATCTATCTGCCTGATCAGGTTCTGGCCCATATTTTTAATGGAGGCTTCACTATCTCAACTGAAGATGCAGACTGTTTTTGGCCCTTCGACCCATTGGGGCGGTTTACTCTCAAGTTAGCATGAAAAGTGAGTCATGCCTCAATTTCAGACATCAGATAGAGTAAGTGGCCATGGAACAAGCATACCCCCCCCCCCCCCCCAAAAAAAATAATAATAATAATAAAATCTCGGTCTTCTACTGGAGGCTGCTGCAGGGGGCCATTCTGGTGGATGAACGTGTCCAGTCTAAGGGAGTACTGCTGGCTTCTATGTGCTGCTGTATAGGTGATGATCAGGATCCCACCGTGGCCATAGAGTCCATTGCTCATCTCTTCCTTTACGGGCAACATGCAACAATAGTATAGAACCATTTCGGTCTCGTTTTCGGGATTTCTCCCATGCCCCATCAGTCTGTAGAAGTGAGGCTGTTGCAGTGGTGTCGTGCGGCTGACCTTGGATGTTTGTCAGCTCCACAAGGTATCTGCTCCCCATCCTCATATACTAGGAGGTTTGGCGTGCTAGAAATAAAGCTAAGTTCGAGGGTAAAAAGATGAAGATTGCGTCCTCCATTGCCCGTATCAAATGGTAGGCTAGAACGTTCCTCCAAGACGTCTGATGCGATAGCTCGATGTCAATGTGGTTCAGAATTGAAATGGGGATCCCATCTCCTCGGCAACAATGTTTTTGCTCTCATATCATCAGATGGATCAGGCCATTAGTAGGGTGGGTCAAGCTGAATGTGGATGGGTCAGCAAGAGGTAACCCAGGTTTGTCAGGGGCAAGTGGTGTTTGTAGGGAGGAAAAAGGAAATCTCATTTTCACCTTCTCCACAGGTTATGGGGTGGGCTCCAACAATCTTGCTGAGTTGCGGGCGATCCATAATGGGATCATGTTTTGCTTGGCGAGAGGATAGAAGAAAATTGAAGTTGAAACTGACTCTAAAGTCGTTCTCAACCTCCTCCTTGGGAAATCCCGCATCTCGTGGCTGATGAAAGCATGGGTCATGAGGATTAACTCCCCCAAATAGGGAGGTTCTTTGTCCTTTATTCATACCTTTAGAGAAGGGAACGGGCTAGTGGATGGAATGGCCCGTATGGGCAGTGATTGCCAATCGCCTTCCTTCCATGTGCACTCGAGCTCCCTCCCGTGGCAGGTGCAGGGGCTACTGTTCACTCCCCAAGTATAGGGTTGTGATGTAGTAATAAACTCGGTGAGACCGAGGTCAAATCCACAAGGACTGAAACCTGTACGTAATCTGAAAGTAACCAGAATTAGAACTAGACAAAGATAAAATCTAAATTGAATGAATTTGATGGAATAATGATAAAATATTAATCTAAAACTTAGAAAATTCAAAGGTAGGAACTGGGGATTCAAAGGAATCACTTGTAGAGATCAGGGAGATTTACGGTTAATTTATGAATTCAACTGGACTTCGAGTCCCATCTTCATCCAGTTGGAAAATATACTATGAAGATCAAATCTGAACTTCTTTTGATCTAGTTTTCAAGAGATAAGATATGTGTAAATTAGAGTCGATTTCATCACAAAACCATGCCCATGAGACAAGGCAAACAATAGAATTAAACCAATCCACAGCCAATCTGAGTGATGTATGAATGTTAGGAAGAGTTCCGTCATCCAACCATGCCCAGGAGACGATGGTGAACAACAGGGCTTCCTAACTGCATAATCAGAATAATGAAAAGGAAAATACTCAAGCCATCGCAGATTTACTGTAATAGCATTCACAATAAACCATTAAAAACTAAAGTCTTCCTTAAAATCAAACCAATCAATAGCAAGTTCAACATGAATCAAAACTGTAGAATCATTCCCATCACGTTACAAGCTTCACCTCTTAGCCCTAGCTAAGAGGTTTAGCCCAACATGAATGGGTTGAAGCCCTTAAGCAAAACAAAATAAAAATAAAAATAAAACTATCTTTTTCACTCTCACGTCCACCCCAAGCTGTCGATCCCGTTCTTCAGGGCTAGTGTTTTCTTTTATAAGAATGAGAGTCAGTCAGCCGCTGGAGTCGGTGATACAGGTGCACATGCGTAACTTTTTACGCGTCAAACAGAGTTTTCAGAAACTCTTTGCGTAACAAACATCAAACATGAATCTTGAGCATTTTTCGAAATCCACTCCATCCAATGTATTCTTCTCGAAAAACCAGTCAAGAATGGCTAGTTTTGAAGGCCCATTGACATGGCCCAGAGAAGAAATCACAATGAAATCCATTTTGAACGTCCCAGGGCAGTCCACTTGTGGCCTCTGTATCGCACACATGTGCATGTATGTTTACAAAGTGACAACATGGTTTTGTAGCTCTTGAAGCCCTCTACATGGTGGACGGTTTAGATCGGCTGTACGAATCATTGGTGGGGCCACAATTATTCGCAAAACAGACAGTGTCCGGACGCGACAGAGCATCGGATTTCGTCCGCTGTGACGCTGGTGGGGCCCGCTGTGAGCATCTTTAGATGAATCCAGACCGTCCAGTAGATTATTCTTGAAAAACTAGTCAGACATACCGAATTTCTGGATCCTATTTGTGGTGGCCCACAGAGTTTTAAACTCACCGTCCGTCTGACGTTTGGACGGTTAAAAATTGATATCTGCTATCATTTGAAATAACGCCACCTAGGCGTGGGTTGTAGTTACCCTAGGAAATGGATGAATGGTTTGGATTTCCCATTCGGACAATAGGTGGGGCCCACAACATGTCCGATCACAAGACAGCGTTAACGCTGTTTGACACAAAACAGAAATTTCCGTTTTTAGAGAAGATGCGGGTCAGCGCCTGCTGACCAGCCTCAGTCAGTCCGGTGTTTCGCAGGCATTCATGTACATGATGCACATTCACCACCATGTGTGGTCCACTATAATGTTTATGAGAAATCTACACCATCCATTTGCTATATTATCGCGTTTAAGGGGTTGAACCTGAATTTGAGGCAGTACCAAATATCAGGCGGGCCCTACTTAATGAATAAAGGGGCTGATCTATCCTTTTGGACACTTCCTCAGTGATCCAATGGATGAAATTTAATATGTACGGTTAATTTATGGCCCTCATCCCATGTATGAAGTTTCGAGCCAATCGGATAACAGTAACCCTGTGATCTTGCATTCTGGACCAATTTAGGGCCTCTTTAACGTGAACGGCTTGATTTCCTCATATCCCTGGCGTATAAATTCATTGATCTTAGTTCTCTGGAGTTTGTTCCTTGCTCTGGTGACTTTGGAGCATCTAATCAACGCTTTTAACACTCTTTTTCAGTCCATACTCTTAATTGCATCCTGCAACAAAAATACGAATAAAGTACTCTATTAAGTATTATCATGTACGTAATAGAGGTCATATATGCAATATTCGACCCTTATCAGCTGCTCGTCCTTGACAGGGCTGGCTTAGGGGTACTTCGGACCCGTCGTGTAAAAGTTAATGTCCCTAGGTTCCACAGCGTTTTGTTGTTCTTTTCTCGCCTTTGGTGGTGGGCTATAGGAACTGCGGCCCAGGGTTTTTTTTTTATTATTTTGTTTTGTTGATAGTTAGGAGATATGATAGGAGAGGCCCGAGGTTTTTTGTAGAGCCCTCCTAAATTAGTGGTTTCCTTGTAAAAATAAAAAAATAAAAAAATTTACATAATTTATATGAAAGACTCAAAACCCTAATTCAAAGTTATCTAAAATGGTAAAAAATCTTTAAAAAGATTAAATTTGTAAAAAATAGAGACATTAAATAAACTTTACCAAAGCATTCCCAATATTATTACAAGTAATTTCAAAAAATATGAAAATTCTAAAAAAGTAAGAACAAAGAGTGAAATGAAAAAATAAATAAAAATAAAATCTAAACATAATAAAAATTTCCTAAAACTGTATTTTTCAACCTCATTTTTCGGTGAAATGGATGTCTACTACCTGGTTTGCAGGTTAGTTGACCCTGAACCACTATTATATAGAAGATTAATAGGTTATATGTTTCTCACGATGCCAAATGCTACAAGTATTTTACTATCAATACTTCAAACAATAATTCCATGACTTTTCGTAGAAAAGGCCACCACAAAACCTTTATTGTGGAGCGTCACGAAATGATGTGGTTTAAAAAACGCATATTGTCCCATCAGTCGGGGGTAGTTGGTACGCATGGTAGGTTTCAGAAGGATTGGCCGGTACCACACACCACCAACCTGGCTGATGTGGGTACATGTCATGTGAAGACGAGCTCTAAGCTCCTTGGACTCTGAGTTGTACGAACGGTCCAAAGGATATCAAAGTAATATAAGCCCCATAATGATGTATTTATTATATCCAAACTATTCATCCATTTTCCTTGATCATTTTAGAGCATGAGCTCAAAACTAATTCATATCAAAAGATCAAGTGGACCACACACAAATAGAAGTGGAGACAATGATTCTCAATGTTAAAACATTCATACGACACCATAACATTTATTTTCCATCTAATCTGTTCACAAGGTTATACAGAACTCGATCAACTCAAAAAACAAATATCATATATATTGATCCAAAACTTCTATGATTCCCAAAAGAGTTTTAATGGTAGACCTTTCGATCCCCCACAGCTTTTTGTAGTGTGGTCATTTGATCCTTTGGATATGTCTTATTTATTTTTTGGTTCAAGCCTTACTACGAGCTCGCCAACTGGAAGGACGGTTGGGATATAACACGTCTCATGATGGGACCCACAGAACTTTAGTGACCTCAACACACCAGTCAGATTGGTGGTGTGTGGTACACCAACCAATCCACTTCCATAAAATGTTCATCTGCACACAAGGCTTGTGCCACTGTCTTCATGCGGCAATATAAGCGCTAGGGATGTGATCTAAACTGCCCATGTGGTGGGCCCTCAGTGTCGGTAGACCAAATGGAAATCTACTCGATTCAAATGTGACCTAGATGAGTGTTATGTACATCGCCAAGGTTAGGTGGGACACTTCACATAATTGCTCCACCGATATCTTCCAGACGTTATTTTCTTCATTTATGATGAAAGGTATTCCGTCCTCCATTTTCAAGACTTATCGACGCATTTTTATGGCTTTTGTGATTAAAAAACCGTACTCTTGATGATTATGATATTTCATAGACATACACTTCGAATTTTAAAACATGGGATATAAAAATCAAATCAAACCGTTAAATTCCTAGAATCCACCGTATCAAAATCACAGCAGGCAGCTTGAATGGGTTGATTTTTGTTACGGGGAAATTTGTACAAGCACAATCGAGGTCAACCAGGGCTACACGAATTCGATAGCAAGGCCTCGAAAGGAGGATATGACGTTAAGGGCCAGTCCCTAAGTCATGGCTTGGAACTACAATCATGATTGGCCGACCCGAACCATCGTCCTCATCTGAAGGAGAGTGGTTGAGCTGAGTCCTGATCTTCATCCGCACCTTTTATCGATGAACTCTGACCCCAATGATCTCTCAACGAACTTCGACTATTAGTACTCGGCTTCACGACTGTACGATTAGAGGTCGAGTTAGAATACAAATACCTTGTATGCCGAGGCCGAGGCCGAGTTAAGGCATGTCTGTGCCATGCACAAAGGCCGATGCCGAGTCTAGGCATGAACACATCGCGTGCCAAGGCCAGGGACAAGCCCGTGATGGTACTCTACACGATGAGCCCGGATATCAACCTGTATGCGAACGTAACCGAAGATCTCTCCTGAAGATATGTGCCATCAGGACATGATGCGTTATGCAATCCAAAGATTGCGGATAATATCTCCATAATCATAATATCCCGTTGATTGAGCGATTCATGCCGAGATTAACAGACGTAGATCGTCTCACTCACAAGTATAAATATCATGGGACCCCATTGCTACAGGTACGCAACATCTCGCACCCTCTCTCTATACTAAACTTAGACCCAGATTCCCTAGCCTGACTTAGTCATCGGAGGGTCCCTCGGCATATCTAGGGTCTCCTTTACTTACCATTTTATGCAAGACCAGGGTTCGCCGAAGGTCCGCCTCATTGAGTGGAGGGTGGTCCAGATTTTGACCTCAACATTTTTGGCGTCGTCTGTGGGAATTGCAAACGAAAAGCTAGTAGGATTCACCGAAAATGGCGAGGGGAAAGAAAAAGCCGATAGTGGTGGAGCCTGAACCTAGCGGGCAACACTAATCTTCCTCGCTAATGCACATCGAGTCGGTTCCGATAGGGCCGTCCCAATGAACTCGGAGCCGAGGAGGGAAATATAAAGCGCTACAAAATGAAGTCCAGATGCTGAGAGATGAAATCAGCCGAATGAAGGCGCAGTAGAACCAGCAGCCACCACTAAACCTGGTGGAAGCCACTCCAGCGCCCGAAGAGCTACCGCAGCCAATCAGTTCTCGGCCCAGAGGTTCCCAAGCGCAGTCCGCACACACTCCCGACCCTGTGCACAACGCAGTGCCTCTGGATCGATCTGCCTGAATTCCAGAACCCGCTCGGGATGCCGAACAGTCTAACGTGTCTGCCACTCCGAGTCTGGCTCCCACTGACCTCCGCCATCGGCTGGAGAAAAGTAGACGAGGTAGAACATCTGAGGTGGCGGATACCCCCCAAGAGATAGTAGCAGAAATTCAGAACCCTTTAAAAGCACAGCTCAAGGAACTCTGAGACCAGTTTAAGGCGTTCCAGAAGAAATAGCATTCTACACCCGTCCCAACTGCAGTCCAGACAATGATGGAAAAGACCGAGCCTCCCTTCACCTCAGAAATCATGGACGAGGTGACGCCATCAAGGTTCAGGATGCCTCTTGTCATCCAATTCTCCGGATCCGGAGACCCCTCGGAGCATGTGGAGTCATACTATTTGTGGATGCAGGTCCATTCAACCACAGATGTCATGATGTGTCGAGCCTTCTCAATAACTCTCTCTGGGTCTGCTCGGAGTTGGTACCGACAACTTACGACAAAATCGATCAGCTCCTTCTCGGAGCTCACTAGAATGTTCCTTACCCAGTTCATCTCTGGTAAGAAGAGTCGGAAGCCGACTATCCATCTGTTCACCCTCAAGCAGGGGAACAAAGAATCGTTAAAGGATTACATTACCCGCTTCAACGAGGAAGAGTTGTTAGTGGAAGATTACGACGATAAAATGACGCTTTCAGCTATGTTTAGCGGACTCAAAGAAGGGAAGTTTACCTTCTCAATCGAGAAAAATCCACCGATTACCTTAGCCGAGCTCATCAGTAGGGCTCAGAAATATACCAATGCCGAGGAATTCTCCAACTCCTACAGGAACATTCAAGCTGCCAAAGCATCGTCAAAAGAAAAGAGGCCAAGGAACGAAGAGCCTCAGTCATCTAACAAAAAATCTAATGATCGAGTCCCTCGTGATCGACGGTCGAGCCGGAGGCTTGAAGGTAAATTCCATTCTTACACCCCTCTCAAGACCTCTACGGAGCAGATCTTGTTGTATATTCGGGGCCAGAGACTCCTGAACTAGCCTGTCTGCATGAAGACCAACGTAGAGAACCAGGACAAGCATAAGTACTGCATGTTCCACCGCGACCACGGCCACAACACAAGCGAGCAAGGGTCATTTGCCCCGATACACTAAGGAGGAGAGGTCGGCTCAGAAAGAAGAACGACCAAGCAAAGCTGTGGAAGAACTCGCGAAAATTCGAACCATCTATTGTGGTTCATCCGGTAGAGGCGACTCAAACAGAGCTCGCAAAGCCCACTCTCGGAGTTCGGACCCTAAGTACTATGTCCATTTGACTGAAAGGCCGAGGAAAGAGCTCCATGTCAACCCCTGTAGCTTGAATTTCACAGAAGATGACGAGCGTGGAATCCAGCATCCACACGACGATGCCCTCGTGGTAGTTATGACCATAGCTAACCATAAGGTCTTCTGCATCTTGGTCGACACGGCAAGTTCAGTCGACATCATTTACTCTAAGGCATTCGAGAGAATGAGAATCGACAGGTCATGCTTCCGACCCATGAAGACCCCACTACATGGCTTTACCGGGGATAAGGTAATCTCCGAGGGAGTCATCTCCCTCCCTGTAATAGCGGGAGAAGGACAGCACCAGGTCACACGTCTAGTGGATTTTCTGGTTGTCAATGTGTCGTCGGTGCATAATGTAATTCTGGGATGACCTTCCCTCAATGTAATGAGAGCGGTTGTGTCCACATACTACTTGATGATGAAGTTTCCCGTCGAAGGTGAGGTCGGATACCTCTGAGGGGACCAGTGTGGAGCTCAGAAATGTTACGCAACAACTGTAAGAAAAGGGTCGGTGAAACAGGCCCTCATCGTTAACGTCTTCGACATCACGGAGGATCCCCTCGAGAACTTAAAGATCGTCCCGCTTGAGGAAGCCGACCCCATTAAAACTGTCCAACTCGAGTCTTCGCTGAATTTCAAGCAAAGGTCTCAGATGATAACTTTCCTACAACAGCACAGGGACGTCTTCGCGTGGTCCCACGAGGACATGCCTGAAATCTCTCTAGAGGTTATGGTCACAGACTGAATGTGGACCCGGATCACAAACTAGTAAAACAGAAGAGAAGGGCATTCGATGCTGAGAGGTATATCGCCATAGCCGATGAAGTTTCCAATCTCCTCAGTGTCGGCTTCATTGAAGAAATACATTATCCGGACTGGATCGCCAACGTGGTTCTGGTGAAGAAAGCAAGTGGGAAATGACGGGTCTGTGTCGACTACTCGGACGTGAATAAGGCATGGCCGAAGGACAGTTTCCCATTACCTCGAATCGATCAATTGGTCGACAACACAGTTGGTCACGATCACCTCTCCTTCCTGAATGCCTATTCCAAGTACAATCAGATCCTGATGCATCCCCCATACAGGCAAAAGACTACCTTTGTCACCGACAAAGAGCTCTACTATTATCAGGTCATGCCTTTTGGCTTGAAGAACACTAGGGCAACATACCAAAGATTGGTGAATTAGATGTTTCCTAGACAGATTAGATAAACAATGGAAGTTTACGTTGATGACATATTCGTCAAGAGCGTCAAATCATCCGACCACCTCGCAGACCTTGGAGTGGCGTTTTCAATCCTCCATGAGTATTGCATGAAGCTGAACCCAGCCAAATGTGTCTTTGGAGTCGGTTCCAGCAAGTTCCTCGGGTTTCAAGTCAGCTAGAGAGGCATCGAGGCGAATCCTGATAAAATAAAAGCACTGCTCGACATGAGCTCCCCGCGAACAACTAAGGAAATTGAATGCCTAACTAGCCGAGTGGCAGCGCTCAGGCGATTTATCTGCAAAGCTACCGATAGGTGTCTTCCCTTCTTCCAGCAACTGAAAGGTCACAAAAAAGCAGAATGGACCTCTAAATGCGAGCAGGCATTCCAAGAGCTGAAGCAATACCTAGGTTCGCCTCCCCTACTGTCGAAACCAGAAGAGGGCGAGCCCTTATTCTTGTACTTAGCGGTTTCAGCCTCGGCTGTCAGATCTGCACTCATCAGGGAGGTAGGAAATAAACAATATCACGTTTATTACACGAGCAAAGCAATGGTGCCCGCCGAGACCAGATAGATACCCTGTAACATCCCGGATTTTTGCCAACCTGGGATTAGACGTCCTTAGGCATTGGGTCGATCCTAAGACCTTACCAACTTGTCAAAACTAAATCCCACAGTCAAAAATCGCTCCTTAACCCATTTCCTTCACAAATCCCACCCTTCACTACCTTGTGCTTTCAATTTTTCAAAGCACTTTCGCCCTAGACACTATCTTAAACTAGCTAAGTAGTAAAACTTGGATCACTTTATATACAAACTACAAAGGCCTAAGTACCATCTCAACCAGAAAACATTTAGGATTAAATCCTTTAGAAATTAGGCAAGATTTAGCTAGTGTTAAACTAGTGTGCCTGTGAAATTAGCACCAATCGCTTTAAATACGATCTGCAAGACCCAAAACTTGCAAAATCATTGACTCTAGGGTACCCTATAATCTAGGATCAATCTCATTACCCGGTTACTCTCGGGAGCATCCCGAAACTTCGTATTAGGTCTAGATCGCACATCGGAAGTCCGATTAACACGAAGCTAAGGAACTAGGACCGCCTTACTGGGCTTGACAATCATCTCAAAAATCAGGTCCAGCCGATGTCCCACGGCCATTCGTTTCGATCCGGAGCGAGGGTGTGTGAAAAACACTATTCCTTTTGAAAATAAAATATCTGGAATAGTGATCTGGCACCTTTCGCTTGCGCATCAGTATTAAGCAACCAGACCGTCAGAATCAGACCGAATTACACCCTCGGATCAGGAGAAATTTCATACACATTTACATGTACTCAGAATCTCCGATCGAGATCCGCTGACCGTTGAACTGAAACTGGTCCGCCACGCGTGATCTGGAAATCCCACTGAAATGAAAACTTAATAGAACGTAGATCCGGTGTCTGTGAGCTTAAGTTTGACGTTTGGCTCAGGAAGGGCCACCAGAACCTCTCTTTTGAACCGGAAAAGTGATGAAATACCTATATTAGCAGTAACCTTTGAACAGGAGTCTATTTCGGTGAGTTTTGAGACTATATAAGGACCTTAAACCCTCTCTCATGGCAGCCATACGAATTTGGAATTGAGAGAGGGAAAAGAGAGAGAAAGTGAGGGAGATGTGGGAGAATCTCCCAGCCGTCGTTTCCTACCACCACACGGGCTGCACCGCCCCTTTCCTGACATTTTCCCGGCATTTCCAGCGTCGTTTCTAGGTAAGAAACCCTAACCCTAATCTGATTTGGGGCTTGGGTGGTTGTAGGTTGTGAAATAGCTAACCTATTTCGTTCTCTAGGTTGCCAAACTGCCAAATACGGAAGCATAGCAAACCTATCAACTCCGTTACGATTCTACGACAAAAGGTGCAGACTTTAGGTGCATAGGTTAGAGTTTTCAACGCTTTCAATGTCAAATAATGATAGATTCATGATCTGCATGCAATTGCACATGTACAAAGTGCTTTCCGTTTCCTGTTTCGATTAACGTTGTAGAATATGGAATTTCACATACTTTGGGTATACGTAGAAATACCGTATACGTATTTTTTTGGAGAAATGTTTGGCATGTTTATTTAATGTATGATTATACTATATATGGATAAAATACTAGTTTGGCGAAAGGAATCGCCGTAATACATGTTCACTTGTAAATGCTATGTATGTTGAAATTGCGTATTCTAGAAAATACTGTATACGTATAAATTTTGGATATGTATTTATCATGATTATTTGCTGTAGTAATATATTATACATAGATAAAATACTTGCTTGGCTAAGGGATAACCCTAATACATGTTTTACTAACATACACCATGTATGTTGTAATAGTGTATTCTAAGTGTTTGTGGAAATGGCTGAATGAGTATAGAATTCTCATTCGTGCTCGCCATGACTAATTGTCATGGATTCATGATTGATGTATTGGCGATACCCCCCTTTGACGAAAGGATTTGCCCCAAGTCACGCCACGGCCAATATACACTATATATGCTAAAATGTGTGGCCCAAGTGTTGTGGGAAATGACTGAATGGATATGGAACTTGGATTCCTGCTTGCTATGACTATCCGTCGTGGGTGTACGCGTGTTATGATTGGGGCAACTCCCCAGTGAAAGGATTTGGCCTAATGCCTATGTGATCGACATATGTTGTGTATGTTGATGTATGTTGTTTAAGTGTTTCTTGAAATGTCTGAATGAGTAGTAGTTAGCAAATTGTAAAGTATAAGGGTGTTGAGATATGATTCTCAACCTCTTTTAACTATGTGTATGATCTCCTTTGATAGTTGTGTGATTAGGAATTGAACATGTACAAACGCATGCTTGTGTTGTGATTCATAACATGCTCAACTGTTTTATGATTTTAACTATGTAATGCATATGTTTAAATTTATATTTACGTTGTATGATCCGTCATGGGTGATGGGGGAGCGGAGCAACGAGTGCGTGCAACAGCCCTGGCAGCCCTAAACGGATAATACCAGACCTTGACTGTATGAGTTGAATCTTGATCCATTACTGCTTTATTTATCTGCAATTGATTGTGTTTGGGGCTATGATTATGGCCCAGGCAATCGGTAACGAGATTGAACTCGTGGCTGAGATTCATTTGCCACGTGAGATGTGTTCGACGAACTCGAGTCATGCGTTGCCTGTCGGCAGTGGCTAGGCCACACGAAGTTGTTTATGCACTTCATGTCGTGCAGCTCAACGGGCGATCGTGCTAGTCGAGCTCGTCAAGTAACCCGATCTGCCTTATGCATGTTCACCCTGTTTGGACGCTACTGCTTGAACCTAGGGTACCAAACTTACCAGTGAAACCCCCTTTTAACCATGGTACCTCGATCCGCTAAGACGCATGAGCCGGGCATGGTGGTATGGGACACCGTGGTCGAGCTGTCGGCCTACGCTGGGGCCATGTGCCTCCCCGTAGTGACCATTGCGCAACTAAACTCGTGAGCCGAATATGGTGGTATGGGACACTGTATTCGAGCTGTCGATACTCCGGCGAGAGCCGAGTACGGTGAGATCTGTACTCGTGCTGACGGGCGACGAGTCCTCCGTAGTATCATCGAGTGTACTCCAAGTGTCTGTGATTGGCGACGAGTCTTTCACAGCAACTAGAGTATGAGTGGAGCCGAGTACGGTGAGACCTGTACTCGAGCTGACGGCTAGTGATTGAGCCGAGTACGGTGAGACCTGTACTCGAGCTGACGGTCAGCAATTGAGCCGCATACGGTGAGATCTGTATCCGCGCTGACGGGTGACGAGCCCTTTGCGATGCCTTCACTATGCTTCTCAAACCATAATATCATATGAGATTAACTAGGATTGACGACCCTAGAATGGATCATGTTTGGGAATGATACAAGGGAGGTACCTTAGTTTCCCAATACTGCTGTTTGAAATGGACTAATAAAAACTTGGTAATCATGAGCATCATCGCACCGCATGTGCTTTGTAGATGTGGCGCACTGAGGGAGTAAGCATTCGCGAACGTAAGATGATGTCGCTTGAGGGTGGTTTGGCAAGGGCATACAGCATCATGTCATTTCATTTTCGCACTTAACAAGAGTATTTAGAAATGTTTGATTTGTACTGCTTTATCATTACTGCTTGATTGAATTGATAACATGTTAACCTATGCTTTACTGTTCCACTGAGTTGATCACTCACTCCCACGTTACGGGACGGTGTTCCGAACACCCACCAGATTTGTTGAGTTTCAGGGTGATGGCGATGCTTATGAAGCAGAGCCGGACTTCTATGAGGTGGAGGAGGAGTTCTCCTACATGTAACTTTCTGACAGGCCAATGAAGACCTGGTATTGTGTTGACGGGGTTATGGTTCTTGGGATAGAAGGCATTACACTTCCTCACATTTGGTAAATTTTAGAACTGCACTTGTATTTATTTAACCTGGTAATGTTATCACACTCTGGAGACTCATCATAAGTTATATATTTTATCTATCTATCACAGTCTTCCGCTTGCAAACTTAACTGTCTCTGGAGTATGATATGCTGTTTTGGCTTAATCTCACTCATGTTCAATGCACGAATACAGTCAACATTCAATCATCATTCATTTTGTTGCATAAGTGATGTTCTGGAACTCGGGAGTTGAGTTTATGCTCGACCCCCGATTTTCAGGGTGTTACATACCCGAACATTGAAAAGTTGGTGCTTAGCTTGGTTTTCTCGGCACAGATGCTTCGTCCATATTTCCAAGCACACCCCATCGTTGTCCTGACCAACTCCCCCCTCAGGCAAGTCCTTCCAAAACTAGATGTCTCCGGACGGGTTACAAAATGAGCAATAGAACTCGAGAAGTTTGACATTCAATACCGTCCGAGGATTGCGATCATAGGCCAGGCTTTGACTGACTTCATAACCGAATTCACTATCCCGAAAGACGATATCGAAGCAGAAGCAGCCTCGATGGGCCAACCAGTTTCATCGCTTGCCATGGACCTGGAGTCAGAGCAGAGATGGGTCCTTTATTTCGACAGGTCTTCTAACGCTAAGCGAACTGGGGCGGGAATCGTCCTGGTTGGGCCCGACTCTACAACTATCCAATATGCCATCAGGCTCGGTTTTAGATCCTCCAATATTAAAGCAGAATATGAGGCTCTATTGGCAAGACTCAGACTAGCGGCCAGTTTGGGGGTTCAGTCCCTTAAAGTGCGATGTGATTCCCAACTTGTGATCAACCATATCTACACCAAGTACGAAGCCAAGGAAACCAGGATGGTGGCCTATCTGACCGAAGCCTGAAAATTGATCGAAGTTTCTGGAGTTGTACCATCAACCAGATTCCGAGGGCAGAGAACTCTTGGGCCGATGCCCTAGCAAGGTTAGCCTCGGCCACGGAAGGAAAGATTCCTCGAATCATTCCCGTAGAATTCATGGAGAGCCCGAGCATCGACCAAATGGAATGAGAAGTGGTCAACCCGGTCAAGACCGTACTAAGTTGGATGGACCCAATCTACGACTACCTTGTATCTGGTAAGGTTCCCTGGGATAAACTGGAGGCTCGATGCCTGAAGATCAGAGCAGCCCGATACATTGTCTTGGATGGGGTCTTATACAAGAAGGGATACTCACAGCCTACTTCAGATGCCTTCGACTCAAAGAAGTGGATTACGTGATATGAGAGATCTATGAGAGCATCTGCGGTAATCACTCCGGTGGCTGAGCCTTAGCTCTGAAGGTACTCCGCCAGGGGTACTTCTGGCCGACTATCTGAAAAGACTCGAAAGATTATGTCCGAAGGTGAGACAAATGTCAGAGGTTTGCCATAATACAGAGGCAGCCCGTAGAAGAAATGACCCCCATGAGTGGGCTGTGGTCATTCGCTCAGTGGGGGATCGACATCATTGGACCTCTGCCCACGGGGAAAGGATTATCGCAGTCGATTACTTCACTAAATGGGTCGAGGCTGAGCCCATAGACAAAATTACTGAACAGAAAGTGATTGACTTCATCTGGAAGAATATTATTTGTTGATTCGGAATCCCACGCACCATCATTTCTGACAACGGCAAATAGTTCGACAATAATAAGTTCAGACGCATGTGCAGGGGGCTCGGCATCTCGAACGCTTACTCATTGCCTCGACATCCACAGTCCGATGGACAGGTGGATGCCGTGAACAA
>JAJHSJ010000006.1:90990166-91030516 GCA_021015155.1 Magnolia officinalis | reverse complement strand
TTCTACAGTGAGAAACTTAGCAATGCACGCAAGAAGTGGTCTACATTTGAGATCAAGTTATACGTGGTGGTCCATGCACTGCGACACTGGTGACATTATTTGATTTAAAGGGAATTCATATTTTACACGGACCATCGAGCTCTCAAATTCATTAATAGTCAAGCTAACATTAACAGTGTGCATACTAGATGGATCTCGTTTTTGAAGGAATTCACGTTCGTACTAAACACAAGTCAGGGCAACCGAACAAAGTAGCCGATGCACTAAGTCGCCATGCAACTTTGTTAGTTACTATGAGCAATGAGGTTGTCGGGTTCAAGCGCCTCAAAACATATATGCCGATGACGACATTTTAAGGATGCATGGGTTAGATGCTAAGCAGGTCACCCCAGCGACTTACATATGCAAGACGGTTTCTTTTCAAGGAAAATCGGCTGTGCATCTCGAACAGTTCGCTAAGGGAACAAATAGTCCTAAAGCTACATGGAGGTGGCCTCAGTTTACACCTTGGGCGAAACAAGACGCAAGCTCTTATGGAAGAACGGTATTGCTGACCGCAATTGGTACGTGATGTGGGAAAGGCAGTACAACGTTGTTATATTTGTCAAACCTCAAAGGGGCAATCTCATAATACAGGCCTCTACACCCCGTTACCCGTGCCTGACGGCCCTTGGAAGGATTTATCTATGGACTTCGTGCTTGGTCTCCCACAACCACAACGCGGCATAGATTCGGTGGTAGTAGATCGTTTCTCTAAGATGGAGCACTTTGTTCCATGTAAGAAGACTCTCGATGCAACCACATGGCGAATCTATTCTTCAGAGAATTGTGTGGCTACACGGGGTTCCCACTTTTAGCGGACTTTATGGACTTGATTTGATACACGACTTCAGTTCTGCAGCGCCTACCACCCACAGACTGACGGTCAAACTGAGGTTGTGAATCGCACGTTAGGAAACCTCCTTCGATGTATTTCAAGAGAAAAACTGAAGCAGTGGGACTTGGCTTTGTCTCAAGCGGAGTTTGCATTCAACAACATGGTAAACCGCTCGACAGGAAAATCCCCGTTCCAGGTTATTTACGGATGAGTACCTCCCCACACACTTGACTTGGTCTCTTTACCCAAGCTCCCATGCATGAGCATTACAGCAGAACATATAGCTGACAAGATCATGGGCATTCATGCGGAGGTACAAACTAAGCTATATGCCTCGAACGAAAAGTACAAGGAGCAAGTAGATATGCATCGGTGACAAAAAGTGTTCGAGATGGGCGACCATGTAATGGTCCATTTGCGCAAAGAAAGATTTCCGACCGGAACGTACAATAAGTTGAAAAATAAAAAGATTGGACCGGTACCAATCATTCAAAAGATCAATTATAATGCTTATGTTGTTGATCTTCCAGATGACATGACAATTTCACGGACTTTCAACGTCGCGGACCTAACCGAGTATCATGAACCACAGCGTAGGATGAGAACTCGAGGATGAGTTCTTTTGAAGTGGAGGGGACTAATGTAGAGTGGGTCGCGGACATTTTCATGGCCAAGATGGATCAGAAAAGGCCCGGTCAATGACATAAGTGATCCGGACCGTTGGACCTTCGATCGGGCGTATCTCGCAATTCGGAATGAGTTGGCTGACGTAAAATATATGATTCTGGGGTAGAACGAGCTACTTTAGCCAACCAACCTTGTTACGTCGGGGTTGCGCAGCCCAGAATTGCAAAAACCCGTAGATCGACGGTCATTCCCTGTTTTAATTTCGTTTTTTTTTTACTGTAATAAGTTTTAGTTTGATTATAACTCGTCATCCGTCGGGCTTTAAGAGTTGCGCCCAACGTGAAAAGTGTTCACTCCCCAAGTATAGGGTTGTGATGTAGTAATAAACTCGGTAAGACCGAGGTCGAATCCACAGGGACTGAAACTCGTACGTATTCTGAAAATTACTAGAATTAGAACTAGGATAAGATGTAATCTAAACCAATTGTGATTTGAGGAATAATGGTGAAATAATTATCTAAACTTAAGAATTCAGAGAGAGGGAAACTAGGGATTCAGAGGATCCACTTGTAGAGATCCGGGAGATCTATGGTCGATTCATGAACTCAACTGGACTTCGAGTCCCATCTTCATCCAGTTGGAAGATATAACCTGAAAATCAATGTGAACTTCCTTTTGATCTTGTTTTCAAATAGACGAAAGGTATAAGAATTAGATATGATTCCATCACAAATCCATGCCCATGAGACAAGGTAATCAACAAACTTAAACCAATCCATAACCAATCAGAAGATGTGTGAATGTTAGGAAGAATTCCATCATCCAACCATGTCCAAGGGGCAATGGTGAACAACAGGGTTTCCTGATTTCACAATCAAAATATGAAGAAGAAGGAAATACTCAAAGCCATCGCAGATCTATTGTAATTTAAGTCACAACAAATCATTAAAAACTGTGATTATTTCAATTAATCAAACTAAAACCAAACGTCAGTTCATAACCATAAATCAACACCACAGAATCGTGTCCCATCACGCCACAAGCTTCACCTCTTAGCCCTAGCTAAGAGGTTTAGAGCCACACATGGATGGGCTAGATCTCATTAGAAATTTGAGAAGAAAAGCATAACCAAAGAAAAACAACAAAACTCTTTCTTCTCTCCCTGTCTTTCTCTCTCTCACATGAGATTCTTCGTCCAAAGCCTTCGATGTTGTGCTCCCCACGTCCAAAAATCCTTTTTATAGCTGCTGGAGTGGAGAAAATCGGATTTGGAAGCTGTCGCACGCGCAACGAAAGTCTTTTCGCAGCCAAGTTCGGGGCCTCGAAACACGACACTTTCCTCGCTCAAATTCCAAAACAACACCGTCTCTTAGGACTTTCTTGGGTCCTCTACATGATGAAAGGTTCAGATCTACCATATGATCAAAGATGGTGGCCCAAAATCACCTGGAAAATCGGATTTCCTAATATGTGCGAAACCTTTCGCACCCTTTCGCTGTCGTGATCGGTGGGCCCCATATAAGTGTTTTCTGGGAATCATCCCCCCCGTCCATTGCATTCAGAACGAAATTTCAGTCAAGAATGGGTGGTTTTGAATGTCCATTGACGCGGCCCAGAGAAGAATCACGAAAAGATCAGTTTTGAACATTGTAGGGCAGTCCGTTTGTGGCCCTCTGTACCGCACACATGTGCACGCATGGGTGTAAAGTATCAGTATGGTTTTAAAGCTTTCGAACCCCTCTACACGGTGGACGGCTTGGATCAGCCGTACGGGTGACGAGTGGGGTCCACAAACTCCCGCAAAAACGGACAGTCCGTTCGCGAAAAAACGAAATTTTCCGTTTTAAAATTTGAAAACCGACGCTGACGTGTTCGGTGGTCCCCACAGTGATATATTCGTGGAAATCCGACCCGTTCATTGGATTCCTGGCGCAATTTCAGTCAGGAAGGAGTAGTTTCCATGGAGTTTTTGTGCGGTCCACTGTATAAATCAATTCACCGTCCATCTGGCGTTTTTCGACGATCCACGTGTTTTCGTATGCATGGGACCAAAATGCCACCATGGATAGGATCTTCCCATCCCTATGGAGCATATGGACGGTCCGGATCATCCGTTTGGATGATGGTGGGGTCCACTATCAAAACCCATTCCGGTTAGTGCGGACGCTGTTGAAAGAAACGGAATTTTCTGTTTCTGTGAAGAAGAGTCGGTCAAAGCTGGGTTTGACTGGCTCTTCGTTGCCATACACAGCTAGTGCACTTGTGCACTATGCACACTCAACTCATGTGGGGTCCACCATGATAGTTATGGAAAATCTAATCCGACCATCTGTTTTCTCTCACCTCATAAAACCGGATGAGACCAAATTTGAAGCATATCCAGATTGTAGGTGGGCTCAGAATCAACGGTTTGTGGGCTGATTTATCCGTTGGACCACTTCCCGAGATCTTCAATGATTGAAATTTAATATGTATGGTTAATTTACGGCCCCCATCACATGTATGAAGTTTCGAGTCAATCAGATGGCGGGAACCATGTGATCTTGCATTTTGCAACCAATTTCAGGCCTCTTTAACGTGAACGACTTGATTTTCTCGGATCCTTCGGCATGTAAATTCTTCAATATCGGTCCTCTGGAGTCCGTCCCTTGCTGTGGTGATTTTAGAGCATCAAATACACACTTTTAGTACCTTTTTGTAGTCCACACTTGCAAATGTACCTTGCATCACAAACACGATTAAATTAGGCTTTTAAACGGTGGCATGTACATAAATCCGGTAATAACTGGGGTCTAATATGAAATATTTGACCCTCAACACAACCCCCAACCAGCATTTTGCTAGTCCCGAGCAAAATATGCGAAAAATAAGTTGAGAATTACAGGGCAATTTCTATGCAACCGAGTGAAATCTTGAAAAACGATTCAGATACGAGAAATCTAAGATTCATGAATGTTGGGCATTATTCTCTCCTAGACTCAAGCACACGGTAAACTTCATAATCAAGTTCAAAGTATTCATCCATCAATTAGAAAAATTCCAACATTGAGTTCCATGGGTGTATAGTGTAATATCGGCTTATCGATCATTAAGAGATCCAATTGTCAATTTCAAGATACATTGATGATTGAATGAGCATCCAGGACAACCAAAACGTAAACTAGAACTTGCCTTACAGATCGTTTTTCCTTATTCCAGTTTTTAATTTTTTCATCAAAAGCAACTCCAATGAGGGGAATCAAATCCTCACCTATAGGGAGCAAACCTATAGTGAAGACCGTACACCCGACCCTTTTCTCATATCATTCATGGGGAATTAAATCTACTCCTATAGGAGCAAACCTATGGTGAAGATTGTTTGCCCACCCCTTTCCAAAGGCATTTGTATTTTCTTTTTCTTCAATTGATCATGATGGGCAATTTTTCAAGCTGGTTCCTTCCATGCTTAGTGATTACCAAGTTAATCCTTCAATATTAACTGAAACCTTAATGTGTAAGTGAGATGTGACATGTGAAATCATGACTCAATCAATGTTTACAACTTCTAATCATGGATTAATAATTCAACCTTAACTGTGAAATCTAATCACTACCAAAAATCAAGCAAAGGGCACGGACGTTGAAAGTTTTCGGCTACGGATTTAATCCGTAGCAATTTTACTACGGATTTAATCCGTACCTAAAACCTAACTGATCCGTATCTAAAGCCTACCCCTCATAATAGCTGTATTAGATATTGATATTGCTTAAAGGGCTCCACGGGGCCCACTGAAACATGTGTTTGATCTAAGCCATCCATAAATTCTTATATATAATTTTAGTGGATTGGGCCAAAATTTATATAAATTAAAGGTGTAAGTGGACCACACAATAAAAAATCCTAAAAATTAAATATCTATTGTTAATATGTTGTGTGGTCTTCTTGCTGCTTCGATCTAACTCATGTTTTGTATCAACCCTAAAATAATATTTTAAATTTAATGGACGGAGTGGATAAATAATATACATCATGGTGGGCCCCACGGTCTTAAAACCTACGGTCCTAATGAGCCGTCCGTCATGCACCCCTCCCAAATTTCATTCCGCCATTTTCTCCCGCCCGCGTACCTCTCAAAACGAGGGTTTTTTCGTCCACTCATTTCTCCCTCTCTCTCCATCTCCCAGGCTCCCTCACCCTCTGTCTCTCTCGCACTCTTGAACTCATCACCGACACTCTCCCTCTCTCTGCCATCTCTCTCTCTCTCTCTCTCTCTCTCTCTCTCTCTCTCTCTCTCTCTCTCTCTCCATTTGCAGATCTAAGACCGCAAATCGATGAGAGATTGCAGCTGAGATTTCATCACCGGACGGCGTTCTTGCTATCCAAACCTCATTTCCATCCAAGGTGCTGATATATACAATGAATTTTCAGTGTATGTGCGTGCAATCTCGGTTATGTAGGAAGGTATTTTGTGTAATTTGGTTTTTGTATGCGCATGACTATGTACATTGGTAGTCCACTTCTGACATGATCTTCTCCTATCTTAATTTTTCGGATTCAAACCCATCATACATTGAGATTTCGGAGTATTAGTGTTGAATCTCAGTTTTTTTTTTTTTTTTTTTTTTTTTTTTTTTTAAGTGTTTTTATGCAATTTCAGTTCGGTGTATGGGTGCTTTCTGCATTTTGAGATGCCTGCATATGCAACAGTATTTATTTTGGTAGTCCTCTACCATGACCCACACTCGCATACGTTTTCAGATTCAGACCCATATCCATAAAAAAAGATGGATATAGTGAGCGGATTAGGTTCGGTCCTTATTGTGGGGACCACTTTGATATATTTATTGTAAATCTACCCCGTCCATCCGTTTTGCCAGATCATTTTAGTGTATTAGCCCAAAAATGAAGTAGATCCAATTCGCAGGCAGACCACACTATAGGAAACAGATCCAATTTTGAATTTGGTGTTTGGATTATCATCTTCTGGTTTGATTTTATTGCCAGTGGGTTTGGGTTTGAGTGTAATTAGGCTTTACACATCACTAAAGGGCCCCATATGGTCATAGGCATGTGCATTTGAACATGTGTGCATACATGTGAGCTACCATAGTGGAAATGATGCTAACTTTCACTGACTTGATCCACATGCATATGCAAAAATCCAGATGCACAATCAGAAAATAAATTACAAGGATATTACTAGTATATAGAAGGGCAAAATTCCAAACAGAGTACATGGAGTCAATTACCTTTAAGGCCAGCTCCAACACTTTTACCACTGCATTTATGCTTGAGATTTAATTCTCATGTATTAGAATAAGAGGATCATCAAGTTCCTGTCCACACACACAACGCATATAATGTCAGAACAATGCAAATTTAAGAACAGAAGATAAAGAGGAATCAAGGATGTTGTGTTACAATCAAAGAAATGACCACACTAGCCATTGGAGACCAGCGAGAAAGGTAGCCATTAGCCTAGATGTTGGTGTCAATATTTCCTTGCATGAACTGCTATTGCATTTCTCTAGGGCTAATTTGGATGCATGGAACCCTCCACCTAAGTTCCATGGTTGTTGTGTCCTAATAAATAGAGTTCCATGGTTGCTGTGTTCTAAGAAATAGATTTCCATGGAAATGTTCCATGGAACTCTAGAGTGATGAACCAAATGTCATAAGTGGGATTCCACGAATTGTTCTTCTAAAAACCGAAAGTTTTTTGGAAGTAGATCGCTCCCTGGAACTCCAGTTGCCTACATCCAGTTATTCCCATGTGCCAACATAATTAACAATGATGAGGCAAAGAGCACTTGTGCCAGTTGGCATATTTGGCATTGAATGGATGACATCTTCCACCACATATTAGTGGCACATGGAAAGCCCCACGCACATTTCCCATAATATAACGTGTTCCCATCAGCTCTTGTGGTGTTTCCCAAAAATCACACAATATTTTAGTGTTTATAAAATGGAAGAGTTAATGCTCTTTTTGAGAAACATCACATGAGCTGATGGGAACATGTCATGTCGTTGGAAATACACAAAGGGGCTTCCCTGTAGAGTTTAAAAAGAGAGCTCAAAGGGGTTCCATAATCCTCTACTGGGAAAGAAAGGAGCTATGAAATTGTATACTGCATGTTGAATTGTTGATGGCAAAGTTTTAGTTAGTTGAGTTGATGTGCTTTTTTTTTTTTTTTTCTTGTTGGATTAGTAAATCAGAGGGAAGAGGGGACCTTTTGGAGGCAGATTTTGTTTTGTTCTGGCCTACTAAGATCAGTAAAAAAAAATGTGTAGAAAGTCACTGGCTCAGTGTCTTATTGGTTATGAGCATTTGTTTTTATTTCTTTGTGGAAGTTCTATTAATGGAGTGGAATGGAGGATATAAGGATTCATGTAGCCGATCCCAATTGGTTGGGGTAAGGCTTAGATGATGATGATGATGAGGGAGGGAGGGTAGTGGAGTTGATATAAATGGACTGCTCTAGAGAGATGCCACCATACTTTTCGCCAATAATGGTTAAACCATACTTTTCACCAATTATGATTAATATTGGGTTAAAGGAGCTTTTTGGATTAAAATTGTGACCTCTTTCCCAGAATGTCTTCTTTTAGCGTTGCAGTATGGAACATTCTGATGCATATTTGGTTACATCATCGACTCGCTTGGCCTAATAAACTGTACATGTGGGGACCATTTTTTTTTTTTTTTTTTTTTTTTTTTTTTTTTTTTTTTTTTTTTTCAGATTTGGAGCAGTTTGGAACAACAAGGTAGAACCAGGATTTATTGTTGCTGCTTTCGGGCTTGGACTGTTGGCCTTGCAGTAAGTTGCCTGATGATTTCTTTTGTATTTTGTCCCTAACCTGAGAAGCAACACTACCTGATTTCTTATCCATCTTTTGTAGGACATTGACAGGCAGGTTAAAAGCTTCGTTCAGTAAGGTTTTCACACACCCACACACACCCACACATACAGAAAAGGTTGGCAACAAACCCACTCTTGTCAGAGTTTCACCCTTATTAACTCGTAGAAACTTGAAGCCTTTTCTCAATTTTTCTTTCAATGCAGGTGTCATTCTTCAGTGATGATGAAGAAACACCAAGTACGCCGAAGACAGATGCTCTTTTCATTCCTCGGGAGAATCCAAGGGCATTGGTTATTCGTCTCATGGACCAGTGGCCCACAAGATCTGGTGCAGAAAAGCAGTCTCCATTGAAAGATACAGATGTGCCAGTTCATCAAGATAGTAGGTTTGGTTTCGTTTCACCTCTCTTCTTAGTTTAATCTAATTTCCCTGACATCTTCACACACACACACACACACATAGAGCAGTAGCAGCAACAAGTATTACAATGATGGTTTTTCTCATTTTTTGTTATCATAGGAGCAGCAACAATGAATGTGCGGAACCAGGATGAAGTTGTTTCCCGAATGAAAGCTGTTGTGGCCAGCAAGCAGTTTGGACAAGAAGATATTTTGTGCCCTCTTATTACGGATGTGTGTACATGGATGTTGGTGTTTATTTATTAATATTATTTTTTGGTCCCTTGGTTTTGACAAAAATTCAAAAGTTGGGCTTCTTTTATGTTACAGGCATGCATCCAGGTCTGCCCCAAGAACCCAGTCAACTTTAATGTAGATAATGTTCGTGTCGTAAAGCTTCTTGGAGGAGGTCTTCATAATTGTTCAATTGTTCGTGGCATGGTCCTGAAAACTGATGTTGTTGGAAGTATAAAACAAGTGGAAAATGCAAAGGTGTGCCTTTAGAAAACTAACTTTGGGTTCTTATACCAATACAATATGCTTATACTATATTTGCTTCCTCACTTATTTTCTGGTTGTAAATATAATAGAGTAGACATACATTCCTCCCAGTGCGTTGTATTTTTTCTGTCGAGGATCTTTTGCGTTCTTAAATCTCTCTCTCTCTCTCTCTCTCTCTCTCTCTCTCTCTCCTCTCTCTCCTCCTCTCTCTCTCTCTCTCTCTCTCTCTGTGGTTTTTTGGGTGATGCCTTGTATTGGATGCCTTTGTCTGATTTGGATTTGGATGTTTGATGGAGCACATTTACTTGCCATTTAGTATGGAGTGGTTTTTGGAAGGCTTAATGTGGCTAAAAATGAAAAAAATTATTTTTCTACTCTCTAGGAGTATTTTCATGCCATTTGGCGTTGGGTAATTTTCCACATTGGAAGGCTTACTGTTATTTCCTTCTTAGCCAATTTGGTATTAGGAGCCAGGGACATGCTTGGGTGTTGCATCATTTTGAATGAAATTCTCACCAAATGCTTTAGTTAATCAGTTCTATCATGACTAAAATTTAGTCCTCATGCATCAATCAAAATGAACTATTCCTGGGATCTAAATGTATTTTTATATCTTTTCCTGTTATCTTGTGTCACTATTATGCTCTTTATATCTTTAAAAAAAAAAACCTCTTGAACTGATTTAATGCATGCCTTTATTTTAGTACATTTTCCCAATTTATGCTACTATGAACTGGCACAATATACAGCTAGTAAAGAAAATACAGCAAAGATCCACATTCAGGATACATGTATCTTCCAACATGGTGGGTTTTTGGTGCATGTGTAACCCATGGTTGAGACCATCATATCAATGGTTTGGATTGCTGAACCATCAGTCTCACTTGTATGGATAGGGGTAAGATCACTTCATATAAATGCTCCATGCAGGATCTTAATACAAAACATTCACATTACAACTATAGACAACACTAAACCATCCATGTAGTTGCATCTTTATTATCAATCATCATGGGACACCATATATTGATTTTTCTATATTGCTTGTCAAAACCAGTTTTGAAATAATCATTGTAATTCATGCAATCAGGTTATTCGTGTTTTACATTCTGAAACTTCAATTTGTCTGATTTATTGCTATTACACTCTGCTGAAGTCTCACATCATATACAATGAGCAACTTGTTTCCCTCAGTTTGGACCTGGTCCCATGCAATAGGTATGGTCCCTTTTCTCATTCTATTTTCTGTTAAGATTAATCATCATTAGTAAGATGATCTTTCAATTATCATCATTGCTGGGAAATTCTGGTGATACCTTGGTTTTTCATTGCTTCAACTAATGTAAGCATTTGGTTTTGCAATATGCATACACATGTGCACGTATTCATAGTTAGCTCCCTGTTTTTAAGCTTTTACAATTTAGGGATTCATCATGTGCATGCATGTTTGGCACTTTAAATCTGTTTCAATGTCCTGGTAATTGATGTGAATAACACCTTCACAAACTGTTGGCAATATGGCTTACAAGATAATGTGCAATTGGCGATGATGAAGTAATTAAAATTGATGATTCATTAGAATACTATAGTAAGGATGGCAAATAGATGTGTTTGTGAGTGTGTGTGCGCGCTCATGTGCGTGTGGCCCTCTATACTCCGAGTAGCATGGTTTAAGAAGTCTTTAGTCAAGCTAAGAAATCCGTGAATTTCTTTTCATTTTTTTTCCGAGATTCAAGTACTGATTTGGAAAAAGAGACCGTGCTGTATTATGTGCCATCTTACATGGGCCCATTCAGGGGCCCATTCTTGTAAATTGATGGGATTTTATTTTATTGACTACAGTAATCTATAAATATATTTACCTCAGAGAATTAAATAATTTTCTTGTTAAATGCAATCTTCTTTCCTTCATACAAGCATGTGGTCATTGGTGCACCTTCCTCTAGCCTAGTAATCTTGTATTAACCAACCACCTGCTAGACAACAGCATCTTGGCAGACAAATTACTAGCTCAGAATAGTCATTCCTGATCAGTCAATGTTGGTGCTGAGAACCTTTTTTCAGAGAACTGTTCATAATCATTTCATAATTGTATTCCATTTTCAACAAGTATTTGATCCTTTAAAATTCGTATTTCTTTTACATCTTTTTATTTATTATTTTTATTTGATGAATACAGCATGGATTTGCAAGGAACATGAATTGGTTGATTTCTGATACTGAAAACGTGGAAGGAAATCCAATTATAACTTTAGAGCTTAAGGATAGTCCTTACAGTTGTTATGTGGGATTTTGGCTTTCAAGCTTTGTACAAGGTAAAGTTCTTTGCTGTCTTTGAACCGCTTTTTATTATTCTCTGCTCGATTTTAATCTTTTTTCACCTGTTTATGGGTTATTTTTTACTGTTCATTTAATATACAATTGTAATACTTTCTTAAGACAATTCATAGCTTGTTCTTCTAGTCTTCATACCAGAAGGTCACATTTCAGCTCAAAATCAGAAGTTTTTGTTATTGAATATTGGTCCAAGTCCAGATTTTAGATGGAAAAGTTATTGGCTTAGCAATGTTTCAAGGCTTTGTTATTTCATCTTTACCACATCACTTGGCAGGCCCTTGAACACTAAAACTTGTACTGAAAAGAATTAGACATGCTTGCCATGGGCTTTTGATTTTAGCTGTTTCCTTTTCTGTCTTTTATTCTATCTTTTTCTTTTCCTTTTTGATATCATCAACGTCGTGCTATTGACCTGGTGTGAACTCTTGCAGGTCATACTAAATTCTAAGAGCCTTTCAACAACGAATTTAGTCTGTTTTGTGGAACCCGCACTTGCAGATGGAGTCCTGCTATCAGGACTTTGTGTGTTTGAAATGCAAAGGTACTGAACTTCCCTTTTACTTATAATGCAAAGGTATCTGGATGTTATGCTTTAGTCATCTAATGCAACAACTTTCCATCATTTAGGCTGCAGTTATTGGTTGAGTTATAGAACCCTGTCTATGTCTATCTGCCTGACTATGCATGTATGTAATGTTTGTGGATGAGAATGTTCTTCTTTCATAAAATCTTAAATCATGTTTGGAGATATCAAAGATTCATAACATCCTTATTCTCTTGAGGAATTGAAAGTGCTTATAGAAGATGCAGTTGAGGTGAATGATGAGCAAAGTCATGTTATTGTAGTATGGCTACGGTTATTGGCCTTTGCATATGCATCAAACTAATGCGTAGTCTACCTTCTCATTACAAGTTGATAAGCATTTCTAGCCTTTTTTTAGCAGCATATTGTTTTGTGAGCTCAGCTTGGTTGCATCAATTTATCATGTATGCAGATTAATAGCCTCATCGATAGAGGGCAATTATGGAGATGGGTTACTTCATCGTTTCTGCATGCGAATATTGGGCATCTCATGGTCTGTTTTTAAACACTCCCATCTTAAATATTTGGTGTAACTATTATCTTTCATACACACCACACCCACACACAACACACACACACACACACACATATATATAATATATATATATATATAAGAGAGAGAGGAGAGAGAGAGAGAGAGAGAGAGAGAGTTTTTGTAACTATCAAAACACTAAATGTTGGAAATTTTATTGTTCAGGTCAACTGTTATTCTTTGAACTCTGTTGGTCCTGCTGTGGAGAAAGTCAACAAGCCCAAAAGATTTCTTGCAGTTTACTTCACTTCAGTGCTTGCAAGTAAAACTAGCATACCTTCTGTGGTAGATGAATTTGTTTATTAATACCAACAACGACTTCAACATTTCTGATCTATATTTTATAAGAAAATCAGATTCAGCAATGAGTTACTACCTCTGTAAAGCACCCGCTGTTGGCACCTCTGGAGCCATTTTTGGACTTGTAAGTCTCCTTGAAGTCTTTCCTTTGTCTAATAGCCACACCTGCTTTTCTAGTAGTTTAGCGAACTTGTATTTGTCTTGGACAAGACATAAAGACATTGTCAAACTTCTCAAACCTGATATTGAAATGGCAAAAGAGGTGAAAAGATTCAGAAGTAAAGCGGGAGAAAAATATGAGGGTTGTCCTTCGATGTGGTCATGTCTTGTTTTGTTTCAAAGAGCTTGCTTCTTGTATTCCCTGTTCTCAATTGTTTATTTATTTACTTTTCTCCATTTGGTTTTTGGTGTTTTCGGTATCCTGGATACGACCCTTTTGATTTAGTACCAAGAATTCTTTTAAAATCATTGATGCTAAGAATTCTTTCAAAAGAGATGAAGTTGATAATTTACTTCTTTTTTTCCTTTGTACAGGATTGTAATCAATTGTGCCTAAATTTAGGCTTACAAGCACTTCAGCCTTTTGACGCCAATGGCCCAGAGGTACCGTAGTAACTATATTATGCATGCCCCTTCTCATATTTATGTTTGTTGTTTCATCTAACTTGTAATTTCCTTTATAGGTCAGTAAACCTCTATTAGAGACATCCCGAAATGGATATCTTGTAGTGATTTCAGCATCAAGTTATTCCCATGTGTCATTGCTCAAGCATTTTATTCCAATAATGAATCCAGGCAAGCTTCTCAGAAATTGAAAAGAAAAAAAAAAAGTGGGCTGCCTGATTTTTTGACTAGCTAGGGTCATCTGCACTGTGGGACCACTTGATGAATGGCTGAGATTGGCACCATGTGCCTTGTTGGAACTTGTGGCTTGGTGTAGATGGGCTGCCTAGCCAACCTTTATATTTGTATGTATGTGCAGTCAACTTACCATATGAACATGTGCTCCATGTAATGTTGCAGCTGGTGCATCAATTTCTCTCACATACATTGTTGTCGAAAGGATCATTCCTGGGTAACTTGATTTACACACCCTGTGATTTTAGCAACCCATGTAAACCAGAACTATTAAAGAAAGGATTCATATTGTTGTGTTATTCTTTTTATATTAATGCATATAGATATGGTGGGGGCATGAGTTCAGCTAAAGCTGCTCTAGAGAGTGATACCAAGGTGAGATTTTTGTAGCTGGCCGGTCTGCTGCCTTCAATGCAAAATATATATTTTCCTAAAGCAAATGGGGCTCTATTTATAACATTTTCTGATCTGGTAGGTGCTTGCATTTGAAGAAGGAAGGCACCACAAGATTCGAGCTAATACAATATCTGCTGGTATGACTGTTATCTTCATACTTTTATTTTTCTGAGACATGGTACTTGCTAGAGTATCTCTCTATCGTGACATTTTTCACATTGATGAAAACTCTCAGGTCCATTGGCTGTTGTTTTGCCTGCATACGCATGGAAGCGTCTTGTTCAATACACATCATGATTCTTTGATTTATCTTTGCATTTCATTTTTCCTTCTAAATTAGTTTTATTGATTGCAGTCACAATTCCTGTCAAGTGGACTCCTTGGTGATGGACAATGGATTATTCCCATTACATTATGTTGTGGTTCATATGATACCCTTTAGAATTTCCGTTTGCAAACTAAATCTGACAGGTTAGAGATATTGGAGCTTGTGGGTTCTTCCAATGAAAGCTTGACAGAAAATAGGAACCAAGGGAAAGGAGATGAGAAAAATCCGGAATGTTTTTGGTATAAAATTAACATTGAACAGACAGGTTTCTATCGGGTGAAATATGATGATCAACTTGCTGCCAGACTTAGATACGCGATAGAGGCCAGCTGTCTGTCTGCAACAGATAGATTTGGTAAATTGCTATTTTCACATCATTTTTATTCTGACTTTTTTGTTTTAGTAGTGAGGCTAACTTGCATTCATAATGTTCTCAATTTCAGGCATTTTGGATGATTCATATGCCCTGTGTATGGCTTGTAAGCAGACATTGTCTTCTTTGCTTTCTTTGTTTGGCTTCTTATTCACAACATTACTCCCTCACAGCTTGTAATAACACTAACTTCACTTTTTGGTATTTCTATTTCTTTCAAGAAGTTTGGTGTACGGTACATTCGTCATATGGCCTGCAACTACACAGCAGTGTTGAAGCTCTGTTTCAAGAGTCATTAGTGAATAAGGCTTTGAAGCCCATTCATAAAAAAGGTATGAATTTGTGTTGGTGCAAGTTGTGAATCTGAAGTAATGATGAGATTTCTTACAATGTAATGTAGGTTACCGTCCTATCCATTTAATTTAAGATGATTTGGATGTCACAGGTACAAGGTAATTGAGGAAGTTAGGGATGGTACCTTTGGAACTGTATGGCAAGCTGTATACAAGCTAACTGGTGAGGTGGTAAGTGCCTTCAAACTTCTCAAATGCAATGTAGTGTCCCTACTCATATTAAAGAATTCTTTTAGTTGCTTACTTGATTGCTAGTTTAACTGGTTGTGGTTTTTTCTTGGCAGGTTGTAGGTTTGTTGTATATGAAGTTCGATCAATAATGGTAACTCCCTCTCCTTTTTGTTGCATTGTAAAAAAAAATACATTTGCTTGGTTTGCTGGTTACAAGTGGTTTAGCTGAAAATCATATCTACTTTACAAACCACGTCGAGATTTCTGGTGGCGATATATCTATTCACACATTGCATGCATGTCAATCCAGGCCCTGATCTTGGCGGTCATTGTGCATGGGGCATCCCGTAATTGACAACCCGTGCACATTACGATACTAGCCATGCATATAACATGTTCCCCCATTTTAACAATGGAAATGTGGAATTTGTTGCTGGAATTTTTTGTTTGATTCAAATCAAACTCCTTCCATCTCATGACTTAGTTGGGATTCTTGTGCAGATAGTGGAATATACACGTGTCTTTTAATGGATGTTGTGAAATGAGGTTTGTTCATGTATCTATGGAATTGGGTGAAAGCAGATTTAGATTGAGCTTTGTGATTTATTTTTAGTTTGATTTTTCATGTTGATATAGAAGCCGGAGTTTCTGAATGTGTTTACCAATGGCAGATCCTGTCTAAGGAATTTAAGAATTGGGTTTGAGTTGGTGGTAAATGTAGGTTTTTTTGGTTAGGCTTTATTGGAATAAATGAATGTGAAAGCCTTTTGGAAATGGCTTTATTGGAATAAATGAATGTGAAAGCCTTTTGGAAATGGGTGATAGTGATTATCTCAGGAAAATGAATGGACTTGGACAATTGAATGAATGGATTGAATGAATGAATGATGAATGGATTAAATGAATGAATGATTGTATAATTGATTGTACGGATTACAATCAATGAGTGGAATTGAATGAGTGATTATTATTTGAATGTAATTGATTGAATGAATGGTAATTGAATGAATGAATGATTATGCAGGTGGCCATTGAATGAACAAATGAATATAAATTTTTTTTTTTTAATGTACGAAATAGCTACGGATTAGATCCGTAGCCATAGGTGTAACTACTGTGGATTATATCCGTAGGCATAGGTATATCTGCTACGGATTCGATCCGTAGCCCTAGGTGTATCTGCTACGGATTGGATCCGTAGCCGTAGAAGTATTTGCTACGGATTGGATCCGTAGCCATAGATGTATTTGCTACGGATTAGATCCGTAGCCATTGGTTTAAGACCTATTGTTACGGCACCTACGACTACGGTTGTGCTACGGACGAAATCCGTAGCCTTAGGTCTATGGCTACGGATAAAATCCGTAGCCTTTGCCCATTTTTCTGGTAGTGAATAGACAACTGAATCCAAGAGTCAGAAATTACCAACATCACTTATCTTGAAATTCTAAGTACCCTAGATGGCCATCAAGATCACTTCGAATGTACAAGAAAGTCCAAAAATTTTTTTAAAAAATTTTCACAATTCTTGCTCAAGACCAAGAAAACACTGATTAGGTTACCTAATCTCCCACCCCCAACCTAAAATCTACATTGTCCTCAATGTAAAAGATATATGATTCATGCAATACACATGGGACAACGAAAAATAAAAATAAAAAAAAGAGTGATGGAAAGATAGTACCTGGACGGAGAATCAAGAAGCTTTCTCAAAATATTAACGTAAAAGCGAGTCAGCATAAGAGAGAAGTTAACAAAAGCAAAATAAACATAAAATCACAAAAGAAAATCCTACCTATACCACTTTCGCAGGTGCTCTCGATTGCATTTAGCGTATGCAACAAGCCTTTAAACCCCTAGGTTGCCCCTAGTGGACGAGTTGTAGTCTCGTGAGGGTTTACAGCAATGTTACCCACAAACATTGAATTGACTATTCATGGAATCAAAAGCTGGGTTGTCTCCCAGGAGCGCTAAGTTTAATGTCTTCAGCCAGACTAAAGAAACTACCCTAATTCTATGAAAGCAGGGGAAAGACTACTCAGTAATGCCACAAGGTTCCTCTTCCGGCCAATATCTAGATAAATTTCTCAGTAGGTTTCTCAACAGGATCATCCAAAAGCCCTTTTTACAATAGGCTTTGATGCCCTGGAGCGTGAATGGCCGGAGAGACTTATGTACCTTAGAAAAAATTTGTCGTTGATTCGCCTGAGGTATCAAAAGTATATATGATTCACCTGTGTCAGAAAAAGTCTCAAAGTTAGTATCCCATGGTGAATCAGAGACTACAAGTAAATAAAATTCAGAAAAATTTTCAGGAAGTAATGTAGTCTCAATGCATTCCGAAGTTCCAGGCTTCGATTCAATTTTCAGCTCCTCTTCCTTTAGTGGTAAACATTCAGGGTCTGGGGAAGAAGAGGCTTCAGAGTAAGGGTGTGTTTGGTCCGTGACAACCATCGAGGTAGTGTCATGCAAGGAATCCACCTTTCCTTGTATCATGAGGTCGTTGGAATCCACAAGGTGTGCCAAACATGAGTTCAAAGATGTGGGAAAATCAGCAGGGAGTGACTCATCTCCAGCATCGAAATCTGTGATGATGAGCCCAAGGATTCCATCGTCTTTTGAAGTAGATGGACGCCTACTCGCTTGCTCTTGCCCTTCACAGACAGATGGACAATCAATAGGTGAAGATTTGATGTGAAAACTCTGGTCATTGAAGCTTCTCAGTGGAGGCATTGAATCGTCTAAAGTGTATAGCTCAGATTGTAGCCTTAACTGGGTAGTTTCAAATTCCAGAGTTATATCAAGCAAATCGTCCATTGTCCGAATCATATCATCATTCAATTTAGGGCAGTGGTCCAAACATGTATCACAAGGGTTGGAAGGGTTAGGTGAAAGTAGTTCATTCTTCATATTTGAATCAGTCATGTTAGACAGGTGGAGTTGATCCTTATGGTTGACAATTTCCTGAACCTCTTGATTATTGGTAGGGGCCACACTTGAGATTGAATCCCAGTACTCATCATCGTCCAGTTCCGTGCAGTATGCACTTGGGACGGGATCACATTCCTCACATTCTATTCCTAGATTGAGTTGAGGTTCGAATAAACTAACCTCTACCTCATCAGTGTAATCATGTGTGTCATGTGAGTGAAGTGTGTCACTATCATTATATTTGAAAGATACCCACGTCTCTTGATCATTCCTTTGGACAGTCATCGAGATCGACTCATCGGGAAATTGAACCATCTGCTCATTAATGGAATCAAATTCCTCATTTGTAATTTCAGTTTCTGCCACAAGTGAGTTATGATCACTTTCTTCACATTCTTCTTCTAGATTAGGGTGAGGCTGGGATAACCTAGCCTCTTCCTTCTCCATAAGTTGTGACTGAATGATAGGAATTGAGGCTGTGAGCAATTCACATGATTGTATGACAAGTTGATTGAACTGCTCTTGTGCTTTCATGAGCCTTTGAAGTGAATCCTCTTGGATTGTTTCTGATTGGGTGTCAAAGGTAGAGGACCCAACAGAATTATCACTATGATATCTAGCTGGTTCAGCTTCCTGACATTGATGTTTCCATTGATTATAGTCATACGGATCATATGTGGGAGAATCCGATGGTTGGTAATACTTATTATCACTCATAATATAATCACGCATTGTTTTCTTTTTCTCTGATGGGTGATAATAATTCTCACTCCCATAGTTATGATAACCCCAACATTCACGTACTGTTTTATTAATCCGTGGGGTGTAATTGTTCTCATGCATATGATCGCGTAAGGACTTATTAACCAATGGAGCGTTATACTCTAGTTGGTTCTCGATGATTGTTTCAGGAAAATTTTGAGACATAGGTGGATGTCTATCATCATTATCATATATCCCTTCGCACTGTTTCGCATGCTCAAAAGCTATCTCAGCATATTGACGTTCCCACTCGTGCATATACATGGTGAAACCCTCAATCTAAATCTAATCCTAAGAAAAATAGAAGAAAAGATCCTACAGCAGTATGGAAAGTAAAAGGAGGAGGAGTTAGAAGGAAGGTACCAAATAGAAGTTCCTATGTTAAGATCCTGCAAAAGAAAACAAAAGAGATTAGTTTCCAAAATAGAAAGTCTAAAGTAGAAAGTTCCTACAATTGAAATAGAAAGTTAGTTTCTAAAAAGGAAAGTTCCCTAAACCTAGAAGCTAAGTTAGTTTCTAAAAAGAATACCTAGAATAAGAAAGTTTCTAAAAATAAAATAAAAGAAAGATGAGTTAGTTTCTAAAGTTAGAAAGAGTTTTTTTAAAAAGGGAAACAACTAACTTAGTTTCTAAAAACAAAAGAGGAAAGTTTTTTTTGAAATAAATAAAATAAAATAAATTCTAAAAAATAATTAGGAAAGTTCTAAGCCTAAAGTTAGAAAATTCTAAATTAGAAATCCTAACCCTAAAATAGAAAGTAGAAATTAGAAAGTGCTTACCGAATTAGAAATTTCTATAAAGCCTACAAAACAGGAAAGTTAGTTTCTAAATAGAAGGTCTATAAATAGAAAATTTCTAAAAATTAAATAGGAAAGAAAGTTAGATTCTAAAAGAGTGAGAATTAGAAACTTGCTAAAAAGGAAGACAAATCCTAATCTAGAAAAATAGAAAGGAAGAAATTAAGAAAGGAATTACCAAATTAGAAGCCTATTTCAAAATCCTACAAAACGGGAAAGTTGGGTTAGTTTCTAAAAAGCGAAAAACTATATAAAAAATAGAAAGTTACTTGGAAGAAAATTTCTAAAAATTAAAGGAAAACCTGGAATTGGAAAATTCTAAAAATAAACCCTAAAAATCAGAAAAGTCCGAATCTTAAACTAATCCTAAAACCAGTTAATTTCAAAAAAACGTAGCCATCAATCCCCGGCAACGGCGCCAAAAACTTGTTCACTCCCCAAGTATAGGGTTGTGATGTAGTAATAAACTCGGTAAGACCGAGGTCGAATCCACAGGGACTGAAACTCGTACGTATTCTGAAAATTACTAGAATTAGAACTAGGATAAGATGTAATCTAAACCAATTGTGATTTGAGGAATAATGGTGAAATAATTATCTAAAACTTAAGAATTCAGAGAGAGGGAAACTAGGGATTCAGAGGATCCACTTGTAGAGATCAGGGAGATCTATGGTCGATTCATGAACTCAACTGGACTTCGAGTCCCATCTTCATCCAGTTGGAAGATATAACCTGAAAATCAATGTGAACTTCCTTTTGATCTAGTTTTCAAATAGACGAAAGGTATAAGAATTAGATATGATTCCATCACAAATCCATGCCCATGAGACAAGGTAACCAACAGAACTTAAACCAATCCATAACCAATCAGAAGATGTGTGAATGTTAGGAAGAATTCCATCATCCAACCATGTCCAAGGGGCAATGGTGAACAACAGGGTTTCCTGATTTCACAATCAAAATATGAAGAAGAAGGAAATACTCAAAGCCATCGCAGATCTATTGTAATTTAAGTCACAACAAATCATTAAAAACTGTGATTATTTCAATTAATCAAACTAAAACCAAACGTCAGTTCATAACCATAAATCAACACCACAGAATCGGTCCCATCACGCCACAAGCTTCACCTCTTAGCCCTAGCTAAGAGGTTTAGCCACACATGGATGGGCTAGATCTCATCAGAAATTTGAGAAGAAAAGCATAACCAAAGAAAAACAACAAAACTCTTTCTTCTCTCCCTGTCTTTCTCTCTCTCACATGAGATTCTTCGTCCAAGGCCTTCGATGTTGTGCTCCCCACGTCCAAAAATCCTTTTTATAGCTGCTGGAGTGGAGAAAATCGGATTTGGAAAGTTGTCGCACGCGCAACGAAAGTCTTTTCGCAGCCAAGTTCGGGGCCTCGAAACACGACACTTTCCTCGCTCAAATTCCAAAACAACACCGTCTCTTAGGACTTTCTTGGGTCCTCTACATGATGAAAGGTTCAGATCTACCATATGATCAAAGATGGTGGCCCAAAATCACCTGGAAAACCGGATTTCCTAATATGTGCGAAACCTTTCGCACCCTTTCGCTGTCGTGATCGGTGGGCCCCATAGAAGTGTTTTCTAGGAAATCCACCCCGTCCATTGCATTCATAACGAAATTTCAGTCAAGAATGGGTGGTTTTGAATGTCCATTAACGCGGCCCAGAGAAGAAATCACGAAAAGATCAGTTTTGAACATTGTAGGGCAGTCCGTTTGTGGCCTCTGTACCGCACACATGTGCACGCATGGGTGTAAAGTATCAGCATGGTTTTAAAGCTTTCGAACCCCTCTACACGGTGGAAGGCTTGGATCAGCCGTACGGGTGACGAGTGGGGTCCACAAACTCCCGCAAAAACGGACAGCGTCCGTTCGCAGAAAAACGAAAATTTTCGTTTTGAAATTTGAAAACCGACGCTGACGTGTTCGGTAGTCCCCACAGTGATATATTCGTGGAAATCCGACTCGTTCATTGGATTCCTGGCACAATTTCAGTCAGGAAGGAGTAGTTTCCATGGAGTTTTTGTGCGGTCCACTGTATAAATCAATTCACCGTCCATCTGGCGTTTTTCGACGATCCACGTGTTTTCGTATGCATGGGACCAAAATGCCACCATGGATAGGATCTTCCCATCCCTATGGAGCATATGGACGGTCCGGATCATCCGTTTGGATGATGGGTGGGGTCCACTATCAAAACCCATTCCGGTTAGTGCGGACGCTGTTGAAAGAAACGGAATTTTCTATTTCTGTGAAGAAGAGTCGGTCAAAGCTGGGTTTGACTGGCTCTTCGTTGTCATACACAGCTAGTGCACTTGTGCACTATGCACACTCAACTCATGTGGGGTCCACCATGATAGTTATGGAAAATCTAATCCGACCATCTGTTTTCTCACCTCATAAAACCGGATGAGACCAAATTTGAAGCATATCCAGATTGTAGGTGGGCTCAGAATCAACGGTTTGTGGGCTGATTTATCCGTTGGACCACTTCCCGAGATCTTCAATGATTGAAATTTAATATGTATGGTTAATTTACGGCCCCCATCACATGTATGAAGTTTCGAGTCAATCAGATGGCGGGAACCATGTGATCTTGCATTTTGCACCAATTTCAGGCCTCTTTAACGTGAACGACTTGATTTTCTCGGATCCTTGGCATGTAAATTCTTCAATATCGGTCCTCTGGAGTCCGTCCCTTGCTGTGGTGATTTTAGAGCATCAAATACACACTTTTAGTACCTTTTTGTAGTCCACACTTGCAAATGTACCTTGCATCACAAACACGATTAAATTAGGCTTTTAAACGGTGGCATGTTCATAAATCCGGTAATAACTGGGGTCTAATATGAAATATTTGACCCTCAACAAAAAGAGGATAGAATAATTAGGAGAAAGGTTTAGTGAAGCCAAATAGGAGACTTACTATTTTTGGCCGAAATCCTTGCGCACTAGTAGACATCACGACCATCTATTAATAGAACTTACTATTTATAGTAAGTCACGATTTCTAGGAGTTTTAGTTATAGTTTGATTCTGATTTCTTTCCCATTGCTTGGTACCCCTATTTAAAGGGTTGTGAACTCGTTTTTATTCATTCATTAATCAAATTCGAATTTATTAGAATTTATTTCTATTTCCTGCTTTCTTATCTTGTGGATACGAGAAGTCTCTGTGAGGAGTCAAGAGAAGTTCCGTGGATTCAAAATAGTTATCCTGTTGAGGAAGACAGTGCTCGATCTCATGTCCTCCCCTGCGTCATATATATATATATATATATATATATTGTGACTAGGAGGGTTCCACTCCAACCGTTTGTGGGGCCACCTTCATGTTTGTGAGAAATCCACAACTATCATCCATATTTTCAAATCATTATAGGATATGAGACCAAAAATTTTGCCGATCTAAAACTCATGGGCCCACGACTGGAAATAGTGGGTAGGGAAATGACTACCATTAAAATCCCCCTAGGGTCCCTGTAATGTATATATGAAATCCATACCCTTTATGAGGTCATTAAGATGAACTGAAGACATAAATATATTAGCCTGATCCAAATATTTTCTGGCCATACGGATGTTCAATCTCACCATTTTCTGTTGTGCAGTCTGCTTCAGTCTTGGATCTACCTCACCTTTTTTTATCCCATGTCCTGTAATGATTAAAAAAATAAAATAAAATAGATGGACAGATGGATTTCTCTCAAACATCAAGGGCCTGTTTGGCCAGCGCATTAGGTGAGATTAAGGTGGATGGAATTGTAAAAATTACCATAAATGTATGTGTAAGGTATTGTCCCCCAATTGGGTGTATCCCATGTTTTCTAATAGTATGTTTGGAATGTAGATTTACTTTCAAGTTGCATTTGGATTGAACCCAGATGAAGCGAAAATTCATCATCCATGGGATTTGTTATCCCATCGGATTTGTTATCCCATCTCACACTTTCCAACATAAGGCTCATTTTTCAAAGCCTACAAAGTTAAAACGAATTTCAAAGTAAGATTAATAATGCCACTGCCGAAATAGGCCCCAAGAGAAGCTCCCATGGCGACCGCCACCTACCTCTCCCATATCGCTTTCGGTGTAAATAAATTCCTCTAAAACAGTTTTTGGGCGGGAAATCCGTAGGTGTGACCAGGTGTAATAGTAAACAAAATAGATATTTTTCAAGTATCTTTAATTTTTACAAAATAACGAAATTGCCCATTCAAGATTAAAGAAGGGTCAAGACGTGTAGGCTGGGAAATTTTTGTGGACCAAAAATTTTCACTTCGCTGATCAGAAAAATAATCGTGCGAGAAAAATCAGCTGCGAGTAAGAAGTCCAACGGTCCAAATTCAATCGTACATATGTAGCTCAAATGATAGCACACCGCCCAGATTTATTTTTTGTATATGGCTCGTATACGGTGCGCACGACCTAATGAGATCGATCGTACGTGTATCATCCACGGCTCTCTCCCTCTCTCCGTCTCTCTCTCTCTCTCGGTGCGTTTGTTGTCTACATTTCGTTAGAGAGCTACCAAAGGCATAAGGGTCCGTTTGGGCGGTGGGATTAGAAAGGATTAGGTGGGATGGGATTCACCTGGTCCTGTGCCAATTCCACTCCCTGTTTGAGAAGAATGAAAAAGCTTAGAATTACATTAAGGCCCTGTTTGCGTCCCGTGCCAATTTCACTCAATGTTCGGAAAGTTGTGTAGGTCCCACCATGATGTGTGGGTTATATCCACACCGTCCACCTATTTATTAAGATTATTTTAGAGCATGGGCCAAGAAATTAGTTAAATATAAATCTCAAGTGGACCCCGCTATAGAAAGCAACAGGGATTGAATACTTACCGTTGAAAACTTTGTTGGGGCTACATAAGTTTTGGATCTATTTCATTTTTAGGCCCATGCCATAAGATGAGGTTACAAAACAAATGAACGGTTTAGATATAACATATGTGTGTTATTCCAAGTAGTTTCAAATGATGGTGGGTATATCCATTCAATGTACCACCTTATTATCAACTAACCATGACATTAATTATATCCGACGGCAAAAGGAGACAAACCCAGCCATCGGTAATAATTATGTTTTTAAATCCCATCCCACCTAATCCCTTCTAATCCCACCGCCCAAACTGACCCCAAAAGTCTCATAACTTCAAAGCCATAGGAAGCTTTCAGCCATGTTTTCTAAGCTCCTAATGTGGTTTATCTTCATGAGATATGCGGCCTCCAAAGGTGACGGTGTCGATTTCATTTACAATGGATTCCGTGGCGCTAACATGAGCTTGGACGGCGCGGCAGAGATCACATCCGATGGCCTCCTCTATCTCACCAATTCCGTACAACAGAAGGGTCAGGCCTTCTTCCCCATTCCTCTTCACTTCAAATCTTCGCGAGGTAAAACTCAATCCTTCTCTACCAATTTCGTCTTTGCGATCGTGCCCCACTTTCCGAATGTGAGTAGCTTTGGCGCCGCCTTCGTTATCTCATCTTCGAAAGAGTTCCCAGAAAGTCCCGTGGGCGAATACATGGGCATCTTCCATGCGAAGAACATCCACAATTCATCAAACCACACAGCTGCCATCGAGCTCGACACGTACTTTAATCCAGAATTCGGTGATATCGATGACAATCATGTCGGAGTTGACATCAATGACTTAAATTCCATCGATTCCGCTCCTGCAGGTTACTTTAGTAATACGAGCGGTGAGTTCAAGAATCTAAGCCTTAAAAGCGGAGAAATGATGCATGTATGGGTAGAATACAATGGTCTCCAAAACCTTCTTAATGTAACATTATCTCCTATCGGCTTACCTAAACCTGATCGTCCACTCTTGTCAACGGTGGTGGATCTTTCATCAATCATGTTAGACGACATGTATATAGGTTTCTCTTCATCAACCAGAGTTTATCCAGTATATCATTACATCTTGGGATGGAGCTTTAAGATGAACGGTCAAGCTAAGGCCCTTGATCTCTCGTGCCTGCCTAAGCTTCCACGGAAAGGACCCAAAAAGAAATCGAAGCTTTTAACAATTGGGTTCCCCGTAATTGTGCTATTTTCCATTTTAACGGCCATCTCGGCCATCGGTCTCATCGTGAGAAGGAAGATCAAGTTCGCTGATGTATTTGAGGACTGGGAACGTGAATATGGACCCCATCGGTTCTCGTACAAGGATCTATTCATGGCCACCAAGGGCTTCACAGACATCTCATGAATCTCAACAAGGGATGCGGGAATTCATATCTGAGATCGTGACCCTCGGCCACCTTCGTCACCGGAACTTGGTCCAGCTTCTCGGCTATTGCCGGCGAAAAAGAGAGCTCCTATTGGTTTATGATTTCATGCCCAATGGAAGTCTGGACAAGTTCCTCTTTGACCATCCAAATTCACTGCTGACCTGGCACCAACGTTTTCGGATAATCAAAGGAGTAGCTTCAGGGCTTCTCTACTTGCATGAGGAATGGGATCAAGTCGTCCTTCACAGAGACATCAAAGCCAGCAATGTTTTATTAGATAGCGAGATGAATGGTAGATTAAGCGATTTCGGCCTTGCCAGATTGTATGATCACGGGACCAATCCACAGACGACTCACATGATGGGGACCTTCGGATATATTGCACCGGAGCTGACTAGGACCGGGAAGCCCAACACAAGCACTGATGTGTTTGCATTTGGAGCTTTCATGCTCGAGGTTGCTTGCGGGAGGAGACCCATCGATACCCAATCATCAGTGGATGAGGTGATCTTGGTCGAATGGGTGTCGATATGCTGGAGGAGAGGGACAATTCTGGTAGCGGCGGATTCGAAACTGGGACATGACTATGAGGTGGAGGAGATGGAGTTGGTGCTGAAGCTTGGATTGCTATGTTCGCATCCGTTGTCTGCCGCAAGGCCGAGCATGCGGCAAGTAATGCAGTTTTTGGACCGCGATGCACCTTACCCGAGCTCTCATCTGATGGTCTGCGTTCGGCCATCCTGGGGGTGGGCCATTATAAAGGGTCGGATGATCTCCACTTGTCATTACCTTCTTCCACAACATCGCTCTAAGAATCGGTCCTTTTTAGTGGCCGTTGATGGACGATGGTAAGTTTTTTATGATGGTGTGAGTTTGCTATGCTTTAAGGAACCGGTAGCATTGCTCGAAGACGTTGACAAAAAGCAGCGAGTTAAAAGTTGCCACATGGGTGACGTGGTACGCTTTTTTTTGCCGTCTAGCTTTGTTACCGGTTTACTGAAACGTAGAGAAAGTTCATTCCTTGTGTATTTTATAAATAAAGACTTTTCCTTTTCTTAGACTTCATAAACATAGTTACATAGACGTGGACATGCCACGTGGAAGAATTCTGTTGAACTAAATACAAGTAGGGACCATCTTCGGTCATTCAAACAGTTTATATTTTCGGCTTCAAATACAATTGGGGACTATCTTTCAATGATCCAAACCGTTGATATGATGAACCTCACTCAACGTTAGGCCCCATGATATCAATAGTTTGGATCTTGAGACATGGGCTCGAATCATTGTATATAAATAACGAACCCAACAATTTTATGTCCTTGCTATGTACACCGAGAGTTCATTTCACCGCAGTAAGTACTATCTGGCAGATCCATAGCTCAGCTGGCAGACTGAGTGGAGATACCTCGTTTCAACACTTAGAGGTCTTAGTATCGATCCCTAGCTGGGTGGCTAACATGGAGTGTATGTACTGACATGGGTGTGTACTAACAAGCTAACCGAAAAAACAAAAAAGACTACTACTTGGCTTAATCAGGTTATTTTTAAAATTTTATTTAGCACTTTTCTTGCAACTCTTAAACCTCAAAGGATAAATAGTTATAATCAAGCTAAAATTTATTATAAATAGTAAAAACAGAAATAAAATGAATTTCGGATAGTCAATACGGTGAAATCTCACAAATTTGGCATGGGCAATCCGGCCTAACTGGGTTAGTTGGCTAAAGTAACTTCTTCTATTCTAAAATCATACATGATATGTTGAATAACTTATTCCAGTTTGCGAGATATGTTTATTGTAAGGTTTTAAGAGTCTCACCTCCGCCTCTAATCATGCCTTCTCTGGTACATCTTAGACAAGAAAATGTCCATGACCTCCTCCACATCACATTTTAATAGATATCTACTCATGGTCTTCACCAACATCTATTCGTCAGTGATTTGCCGGTTTGAATACCGAATTTCTCCTTATTGTTCCCTGTAATTGTTTCTGCTGCCTACCATCGTATCAGCTGGCCCTTCAACCATAACCCACCATCACCATGCATCTAGCTTTTGTTGCCATACAAGTCTTTCACTACAACTGCATTGTTGCATCTGTCGCAGATTTGTGTCCCTTTGCTATTACGTGAAAGAGTTGCAATATCCATCTCTTCATTCAATGTTTCCTGGGTGCATCCCCATCTCTTTTTGAGCTCACATACTTAGTTGATCCTTCGTCCAGAGATAACTTACTCCGGAATAAGTTATTCCAGTTTGCAATAAATTTTTTGGACCATTGTTCATTAACTCCATCTGTCTTTCCAACATATATATATATGGGCCCTGCAGTGATGTATTTATTATATCTACACTGTTCATCTATTTATAGAGATCATTTTAGAGCATTATCCAAAAAATGAATCATATCCAAATATCATCTGGACCACACCACAAATAGCGGAGATAATGATTTTCACCGTCAAACAATTCGTAAGGCCCATCATAACGTTTATTTTCCATCCAATCTGTTCATAAGGTCACAAAGACCTGAATGAAGAGTAGAAACAAATTTCATATTAATCCAAAACTTTTATGACCCCAAAAAGGGTTTCAATGGTATATGTTCAATCCCCCACTGCTTTTTACAGTGTGGTCCACTTGATATTTATATCTGTCTTATTTTTCGTGTAAAGCCTTAATATGAGCTCGCCAAATGGATGGACGGTTTGGATATAATACATACCTCATGATCACACCCACAGAATTTGATGACTTCAATACAGCAGCTATACAGCTGGTGTGAGGTACACCAGCCAATCCGCTTCCACGAAAAAGAGCCTCACCTATCGTGTAAAAAGCCTATACACATGTGGGCCCAACTCTGCCCAGACGAAAAGAAGAGAGACTAACAGAGTCCAGGAATCCAAGATACCAAATACCGGGGAAGATGCCACGGAAAGGCCGAAAGAAACATGCCGCAAAACCTAATCTTAGCCTAGATTGAATACACAAAGCTTGCGCAAGACTGAGTGTCACGCCTTAAAATTTAGGAATTTAGGGGTTGAGTATGTCCAGGATTTTTTAGTTTTTGGGTGTCACTTATAAACAGGGAAGCGTAATTTAATAATATAAGTTACATAATTTGAGCCATTAGTAAAGAACTAAATCAAAGCAATGTAAACATACCTAAAAGAAAAGTGTATCATACATACAACCTCACACAACTACAGAGTCTAATAAGATGGGGACTTGAATATATACATGTCCAAAACTAAATGTGATTGATTATCTATCCTCTCTGCTCTCAAAATGAAATATGGAACAATAAGCTCGACAACCTACAACTATTCGTCAGCGAAGGTAGGGTCCACCAACACATCCTCACTATCTGCCACCTCTATGGTACATTATAACCTTGATTTTCAGGTGGGCTCCGGAAAAAATAAAAAAAAATAAAAAACCATCAGGCCACACCTATCATTTAGCAGGGACGCTGTCCAAAAAGAAAAACAAGAAGGAAAAGAGGAATCAGAAAGGAAAGGAAGGCCAGACTCAGCCTAACTCCAACGGGCAACCCCTCAGCTAGGTCTGCAACTGCAACAAAGCAGGGGAAGAACATATCATCCCTGCAAGCCATGTGCAGATGTGCTATATGATAGGCGTGGTCCGGCCCCCTTTTTATTGGGACCCGCACGAATGGCTGTACATCCCAGTTATACATCTGTAAAGATTAGGTGGAATGATTTCCACTTTCCTTTTTTTTTAAAAAAAAAAAAAAAAAAAAAAACCAACCCTGCGAGGCATTAGCCAGTCAATCCCTGCAGACAAACCATGCTCAAGGCCATCAGTTAAAAACGGCCATGCAGCTGAAGCGGGGAGCCAAAACCAATCTCACATAATATTCACCGTATATTGGAAATGATAGGTGAGGCCTGCTATTTTTTTGTGTTCCTCTATTTCCTCAGGGTTGCTATAGCCTTCCAGCCTCCTCTTTTTCTACTTTTTTTTTTTTTTTTTTAATTTTTTATTTTTTAATTTTTTTTTTTCTTCTAGTTCTTCGACATGATAAGTGAGGCCCAATTTTTTTTGTGTGGAGCCCACCCGAAAGTCTACTATGTACATCGTTGACTCGTATCAACAAAGATGCAGGGGCGTGGCCCTTTTTATTTTTTAAAAATTAATAAAAAATAAAAAATAAAAAATAGGTCACAAGAGTCGATTTAATTGATTTAAGCCAGTTATTAGATTGATTCGCACATGCTTTTTATTTATATGAGTAGTCACTAACTTGACTGTGAAAACATGGGTTGATGAATTGCAAATACTGGCTTGGCATGCCACTTGGGAATCCGATGGATAGCGAGATCATGTAGGGGAGCTTGTGAACTACTCAAATTTGGAAACCGCAAGCTGGTCGTGGAGACAAAAGAAAATCTGAGAAAGAGAGAGAACTACCATATGAGGAGTTTGGGCACCACACGAACTTAGTGGTTCTTGGGGCAATCTTATATTGCTAGCTTTGGTGTGACCTATATAAGTTTTTAATCAGGATTATCTTTTGTATGTATGGTCCAAATAATCGTCCTTGCATATACAGTATGTTGGACCCACAAAGGTTGGCTATTTCACTCGCTGTGTAAAATAGGCTGTTTTGGTCGGACAAAAAGTTTTCACTCTACCAAAGTTAATGTTGGAGGCCTTGCACAAAACCTTAGGATCTAGCCCTTCAGAACAAATCAGAATTATGGATAATAAAGCAATGAAAACAACCAATGCATCAATCACACACTACACAAGAGATTTATACGTGGAAAACCCTCAAAGAGGTAAAAACCACGGGACCTCGTCCAGATCAACAATCCACTATGAAGTAGAACGTTACAACCTTCTTCACTCACGCAGAAGTGGATAAACAATAAGAGAAATAAAGAAAACGGAGAGATCTCACCGATTACGAGGACATAGAAGCGCTGAGATATAGATTGCACAGTAGATATCCTCCACGAGCAGAACCTCTCTTCTATAAACTTCCTCTCTCACTTTCTCCCTCTCTCTCACCTTTGATAGCCCTAAACCCTTTAGCAAATCGCTTGTAAAGCTTTAGGAAACCCTCTTGTTGTACCTGGAAAGCCCTAAAAACTCTTATTTAAAGTTTTAGGAAACTCATTTCCGCATCCCAGTTGCGAAAGGACTTGAAACACAAAATCCGCGCAAAATCGCGGAACGAATCTGCGTAACCTCGACTGGTCGAACCGAGTCCACGACCGGTCGAGAGCCACCTTCGACCGGTCGAGCACCTCGGTCGACTGGTCGATCACCCCGGAGAAAAATAGTCCACAGTCGCTGGACTTTGAGTCGTGCCATGACTGGTCGACCACAGCCTTTGACTGGTCGAGCGAGGCTCACGGCCGGTCGACGACAAGTTAAAAAACCCATCAGTTAACATGGCAACGCACTTTCCTGAGTAGTAGGGAGAGCAGACTGCGTATGGAGTAAGCTATGTGAGGCCCTACGTCATCTATATGGCTTTTTTATTTTTATTTTTATTTTTTTATATATAAAAAACTCCTCAAAATTTCATTGACATGGAAATAAACCTTACAACTTGTACAGGCAAGCTCAGGCAGAAAAATTATACTCGAGCCTCCCCTGTTATTACAACGAATTCACATTCATCATCACATTCGTCATCTATATGGCTTGTTCATGTTGTCCATCTGTTTCTCCAGCTCATTTTAGGCCATGAGCCTAAAGTTGAAATAAGGCCAAAGCTCAAATGGATCCTTACTCTTGCTTGTGTGGTAGACTCTCAAGAGTTTCAACACCTGGTCAAGGGTTCGAGTATCCATAGGTGGTGAAATTCCACTAGCGTGAGTGTGTGGGGGTGTGCGCGTGTGTTTTTTTTTTTTTTATATATATATAAAAGGCCAAAGCTCAATTAGACTATACCACGGATAATAATGGGAATTAAATGCTACTATTGAAAACTTTTGGGGGACTATAGCAATTTTAGACCAAATTGATATTTGCGTTTTCCCTTCATCCATTTATGTCTGTGTGACCTTATTAATAGGTTAGATGACAAGTAAACATCACTGTTGGCCCCAGATGTTTTTTTTTCTTCTTTATGCAACCTGCTTAAGGTGGGTGTTTATTATATAAACGATATAGATTGGCATACATGTGTGACACATGTATGCTACATACAAGTCACTTTCATAGAACATGGGTGGCAAGTGCATTAACCGACCGTACATGGGCGTTCAGGGAAGAAGGCTTTGGCGCATGGTCCTTTCTATGATATCCACCTGAAAATCTTCGCTTTGTACACCCTCTGTTTTTTTTTTTCCATATATATATATATATATAATATATATATATATATATATATATATATATATATATATATATATATCCTGCTTTGGGGAAAATACTGTACAGCCTACTACACATTCGGGCTGGACCACCTCAACAAAAGGGGGTCCAACGTATCGCAACAACCTCCTTATGACAGAAACAAGAAAGAAGAAAAGGAAAGTAGGAAAAATATTAGGATTCCCTTACCAAACCTTGGCCTGCCTGGTTCAAAACCAACTCTCCTCTAGAAAGGAGCGGAAGATCTGAGGCAATTGTGAAGATCGATCCTATCAAATCGAGTGGTGCTTGTTGGGGATTTTGACCTGCGGAATCACACAGATCTAGATCTAGGATAGCAATCCAATGACACCAAGCACACACAAGAGAACCCAGATTTAACGTGGAAAACCGTTGCGGTAAAAAACCACGGCACAAAGCGACAGATCTCCACTATGAAAATAGAAATTACAAAGAGAGAGGACCTACCCGATTCGAACAACCTCGAATCTCACCCTTGCTAAACCTTTAAAACCTTAAATCCCTTTAGGAACCCTTGGAACACTTTTAGAAAGTCCTAACATCCATCTTGCATCCCCAATCCCGGATACACCCCTTTATATAAGAATAGAAAGAAGTAAAATTCAAATAGGAAACAAAATCCGCAAAATCTGCGTTTCCGCAATCGCATCTACGGAACTTATCGATGTCATCAAGCCACTCTCGATGACAGCCTCGATATCATCGACGGTCCTGTCGATATCATCGACAGACCACCGAACAGATTTAAGACATCTGTCTATAACAATCATCACCATGTCTTCAATCTTCATCCGTGTAGCTTCTTGACCTCCTCTTATCTCTTCATCACATCATAGCTTCTCGTGCACATTCCGTCTTCCTTTTACGCCATTGCCAAGCCTAAAGAAGTTGCACAGAACTTGAATTTCTCTACAGGAACATTCTTGTTGATCATGTCTGTTGGATCTAAATCCACATGCTCAACCACCTTTGCTCCTGTCTTTTCAAAAGAAAAGACGTAGTCTTCTTACCATCTCACCGCTACCCAATACTGTTTGCTGGGGTACTTGCTCACAACATTGATAGCTTGTGAAATACCGGTCTAATCTAGACCATCACATACACTGCCAACCGCATTCGAATAAGGCTCACGAGATATCCTGCTTTTTCTCATCTGTTTTGGGACATGTCTTGAGAAAAACTTGAGGAGAGACGAGTAGGGAACGCTCTCCGGCTTTACCTGGCCCATCACATCCTTGATCAATACCTATACACAAGGTATTCTTCCTGTGATTACTAAAGCCTACTCCTCCTTCAGTCTCAATGCCGAGAACCATCTTTGCAGCCCCCCGATCCTTCATCCTGAATGTCCCACTTAACCGAGTCTTCAGTACATTGATTTCAGACATGTCATAATTGGCGATTTACATGTCATCAATTCCTGACTCACCATGAAGGAATCAAACCACTGTCTAGGCGACAAGTCAAACCACGACCTCCTGCAAAGTCTTTTCTCAGCCCCATTAACTTCGAACTGCTCTGGTTGCTTCATGTAGATCTGCTCTTCACTTTCCCTTCCGGAAGTACAGACTCCACAACCATCCTTCCAGCTCAAGATCACATTAGCCAACCAACGCCAATCATGGATCTAATAGACACCTGCTATACCGTCGGCGTGAATATCTCTGAGAAGTCGATCTCTTCTCTCTAAGCATAACCCTTCGCTACCAACCTCGCCCTGTATCTATGTTGTATCCTCCTGAAGATCAAACTGCATCCAACTACTCTTCGGCCCACTGGAAGCTTCACTAGCTCCCATATGTCGGTCTGGTACAGCGAATCCATCACATCGCCCATAGTCACCTTCCACTTCTCAGCACCAGGCTCACCTAGAGCCATTAGAATAGAAGATGAATCCTCTGCGATATTGGAGTCGTCCAAGTACCTCGCCGATATGCTACGATCATGCCGTGTGATTCTTCTCACAGGTGGCTGCTCCACCTGCTCTGTATCCCTGTCCACACGTCTCAGCCTTCCTGCCCTGCCCGCTCATGTGGCCATGCCCAACATGCCACACATGTACAGAGGTGGAATCCACTACATCCAATGCAGCTCCACCATTTGAAGTGCTCCCGATCACCTGTACAAGTTACCAAGTCGTTGCGCTTTCATGATTACCCGTGCCCCCTTAGATACCTTAAGAGCACTATCAATACCTGTGTACTTGCATCCTTTTACCTCAAGCACAACAAAGAGAAATCATATTTTGCTTCAAATCAGAACGTGCCTGACATCAGTCAAGGTACGCTCCACCCCATCAAACATCCTGATGTGCACCGTACCAACAGCCACAACATTACAGGTAAAGCCATTACCCATAAACACCTGTCCACCATCGCACTCGCTATAGCTGGCGAACCAACTCCAATGAGGAGTCATGTGAAAAGATGCCCATATGTCTAGCATTCACTCGTCCTTACGATCATCGTATGACCGTCTGAGCGAAGACACAGATAAAACATCACCATCACATCAACTCGATCCATCTGACGTGACAACATTGGCCTCCCTATATGAAGCCTCAGAATCTTCTCTCTTCAGTTTAGAATTTCCACAATCCTTCTTCACATGTCCTTCCTTCCCACAGTTCCAGCACTTTACCTTTCCTTTACCCTTGCCCTTGGATTTGGATCTAGAACTTGAAGAACCTGTACCTTGTCCAGAATTACTACCCACTGTAAACAGTGCATTAGAAGACGTCCTCATGTCGCTGTTTAGTTGTCTCATAGCCTTCCCTTGAAGAGCCGAGATAACGATATCAACACTCAGGGTTTTGTTCGTGCTGTACATAGTGTCCTTGAATGCCTCAAAAGACGCCGGGAGAAATTCAATAACATACATGTCTGTTCTTCATCTTTCATCACTTCCTCCATATCCAGCAATTTGCAAACCAATTTATTAAAGTTGCTGATGTGAGCCTTCAGATCTCCACCCTCTGTCATCTTGAAGTTATACCACTGCCGCTTCAAGTGCAGATGATTTTCAGAGGATTTCTTGGCATAAACATCCTCTAACTTCGCTCATAACTTAGCCGCAGTTTTCTCCCTCATGACGTTGTAGAGAACCTCATCCGTGAGACATAAACGAATCGATGATAATGCCTTCTTATCAAGAGTATTCCATTCATCATCTTTCATAGTAGACTTTCGCTCCTCAAGAGCATCATCTTCGCCTTGCTTGATTAAGGAACTCATCATCTTGATCTTCCATAACTCAAAATTATTTTTCCCTGAGTACTTCTCAATCTCATACCTGGTGCTAGCCATTATTACTAATCCCTCAGATTCAGATCTGTGCCCCAACCGATTGCTTTGATACTACTTGTTGGGGATTTTGACCTGCAGAATCACACAGATCTAGATCTAGGATAGCAATCCAATGACACCAAGCACACACAAGAGAACACAGATTTAACGTGGAAAACCGTTGCGGTAAAAAACCACGGCACAAAGCGACAGATCTCCACTATGAAAATAGAAATTACAAAGAGAGAGGACTTACCCGATTCGAATAACTTCGAATCTCACCCTTGCTACACCCTTTAGAAACCCTAAAATCCCTTTAGGAACTCCTTGGAACACTTTTAGAAAGCCTTAGCATCCATCTTGTATCCCCAATCCTGGATACACCCCTTTATATAAGAATAGAAGAGAGGTAGAATCCAAATAGGAAACAAAATCCGCAAAATCTGTGTTTCTGCAATTGCATCTGCGGAACTTATCGATGTCATCGAGCCACTCTCAATGACAGCCTCGATATCATCGACGGTCCTGTCGATATCATCGACAGACCACCAGACAGATTTAAGACATCTGTCCATAATAGTGCTGCCCATACGAGCCAGGTCATCCACCACTTTATTTACCTCTCTCAAGATGTGCTTCACCGTGGTGTTGACACTAGCCCGAATACACACTCTGTTCACAGATGCAAAGGTATATCGTTTACAAAAAAATAATAAATAAATAAATAAAATGGTCCTTTCAATGACCACTTCACCTTTCCTCTCACGTACTCCCTCTCCACCTTTAGAAAATTACTTCCTGCAATGCCATACTCACCAAACTTTTCATGACTACTTGAGTTACGGTCCATGACCCCTTTGTAGGTTTCAATAGTGGATGTTATTATATATCCTCTGAGTTGGCCCGGCCTTAGAAGGTTTTAACTGTGGATGTCATTATCCTGCGCCACTTGAGCTTTGCATATACTTATATTTTGGGCTGATGACCTAAAATAAGCTGCAAAAATCGATGGACAGCACGCACAAGGGCCGTTTGTTTCATTGTAATTATATGTAATTGGTAAATGCTTCATCATTGCATCCTTGGTTTGTTTGAAAAGAGATCAATAAGGGCCTATTTAGGAGCGTGGATTTGTAACCCCCTGGATTCAGAACCCCAAGGATGAGAAACCCCCTGGATTTGCAATCCTCTCGGTGTGTTTGGTACCCTAGAGTGTGAATCAACTTTAACCAAGAAGTACCCATCCGTAGTATATTTACAGATATTTGAATTTAATTACTAAATCAACTTTAATATATCTAATTAGTGAGATATGTAATTTTTGATACAATGGTTGTGATAAGCCCGTTGAAATACATACTTTGCCCGAAAATGATGAAATTCCAAGTCTCAGATGGGCTACAAGCACAAGATCATGTCCGGGTGACTAACCAACAACTTTTAATCGTTGATTTACATGGACAACATTTGGATGGTGCTGAACAATGTTTGGACTGTGCTGATTTACATAGACAATGTTTAGATTGTGCAGATCATCATTAGTGGGCCATGTGCCTAATAGAATGATAGTGTATAGTAACACACATGTTACACTTGCAACTATTGAAATGATTTTAGGTGTAATCCAAGATCTCTCCCTGGATGGCAAACACCCTCAAAGAGGGGATTCGAAACCCCCTGGATTTGAAACCCCGATTGGAAACCCCCTCTAATCCCCTCCAATCCACGGTGCCAAACGACCCCTAATTACTCTAGTGAAACTCAACCTTATTTCATCATCCATGCTATGTGGGCCCCATTATGATATATGAGTTATATCCACTCCGTCCATTCAGTTTTTCAGATCATTTTACTGGATGGTTTTAAAAATGGGGCATATCCAAATTTCAAGTGGACCACACCAAGTGAAACAGTGGGTTCAATGGTAGCGTCATTATTCTCACTTCTTTGTATGATGCGGTCCACTTAAGCTTTGGATCTACCTCATTTTTTGGCTCATGGCTTAAAATGATCTGAAAAGATGAATGGCCAGTGTGGATATAATGCATATATGAAGGTAGGGCTTTCTTTTTCTCGATAGTGGGGTTGGATACCCAAGGGCTATTTGGCTTTTTAGTTTTTCGAGTCTTTTATGCGGATGTCTCATAATAGGGGGCCCATTCCCTCACTACAAGAAAACCGGCCTTTAGCGGCGGTCAAAACCGCCGGCAAAGGTCCAGAAAACCGCCGGCAAAACCTTTGCCCGCAGTTTGCTAACTGCCGGTGAAGCCTCAGTCGGTAAAGGCTTTACCGGCAGTCGTGCTCCCTTTACTGGCGATTGTGCAAGCCGCCACTGCATGTAGGATTTACTGGCGGTTGTCCTAGCCGCCGCTGGATGTGGGATTTACCGACTGTTTGCACAGTAGGTTGTGGTATTTGAATTTTTGGCTCTTAATCCATGTGGGATTGATTAACTTTACTAACACTTTAATTAGCATTTAGGCTCCTAATTCCATAATGCACATGCATTTGTAAACCTATCTATAATTGTGATTTGGTTTTTTCTTTTCCATAGCCTATGACAGCTTCATGTTGCTTGCAGTTTCAGATGTACAGGCTCATTAGATTGCAAACACTCAGTTCATAATAATAATTATATATAAAAAAAGAAATGACAGAAAATAGATGCCAGACTCACAGTGAGTCCCATTTTCTTAGTTCTGCCTCTCCAACTCATAAAATGATGGACCTTATCATTGACCCTTTTGGTCAAGGCGCACCTGACTTTTGGTCAAGGCCCACTTGATTTCACATTCCTCTTAGGAAGTTGATTATGCCTGGTGATTGTTTTCCTATAAAAAAAAAATACATGCCTATGTGGCCCTTTCACATGCATTGAACTGCTGCGAATAATATTTACAATAATAAATCGAATAGTTTCAAAAAAATAAATAAAATCAATCGATCCATAGCTCCCATTCATCCATGCCTAAAACCTGCAAAACAACATAGCGAAAAGAAATTAATTAGTATCAGAGTTTAAGTTTTGGAATTCAACTCAATATTGCATCAAAATACATATTAAAGCAATCGAAAACTTGCTTATTTCCAAGAACCGAATGAAGGTTGACAATGAGTACAGAGAGTAGGATTCAAAATAAACGGGGCAGCTTAGCTGATGAACAGCCAAAATCACACAAACAGCAGATCCAAATCCATATTTCTTTAGGTTTAATATTTTCAGCTCTAGCAGTCCTCTCCCTTTCCAGCTCCTGTAGATTGGCAGGAATGCAAATCAATAGGTCAGCTTCATAATTTGATGCATTTCTTTTGAAAGAAACCGTTAAATTATTAAGAATGAAAACAGACAAAGACAAGAAATCAATCCCATATCTACAAAGTCGCTAAAGAAAATCATGAGAATCTAGAAGATTGGGCTTTGTCATTCGAACATTGTGGATGTTTCTCGAATTATCCTTGCACTCAGATCTTTACTCCTTGCAACTCCCTGGGGAAAAGAGTTTATTCTATCTAAAGTGATCTGTCACATCCAAGAAAATTTTGCTATGAAGCCAGTGATCTTTTATTAGTAGAAAATTGAATTTCAATTTGCTAGAAGCATTGATCTGAATGATGGAAAATGAAGAGAAGTCCCAACTGTTTGGTGACTGTTCATACCAAATATTAGATGGCAATGGGTACTGGTTAACATTTGTTCTCTTTTTTTCTTTGGAAAACATAATTCTGCATTTAAACAAAAAAAAAAAAAAAAAAAAAAAAAAAAAAAAAAAAAAAAGAGTATTTTTTTTTTCACAATATATCTAAACTAGGGTCTGTGATTTGGACAGTGATTAAAAAGAATTTGTATGCCAAGTATGTGATTTCAAAACATATGCAGTTTCGGAAACGTGGCAATCATGCCCAAATTTATACATGCCAGCTACATCAGGCAGTTAAAATAGAAGATATAGGCACAAATTTATGAATGTCACAGATTAATTTAAGGTTTCGAGAACTTACATCCATGTAAAAGAAATTCAAAAATAAATATAAGCTTTATCCAACACTTCTGTAATGTGGTCCAGTTTATCTTTAGATCTGTCATATTTTAGTATATTAAGAAAAGCAAGAGAGGAAAGAATTCAAAATTAATGCATGAATTGTATGTAAATGTTATATGTACTTTTGCAAGTAAAAATTATCTAATGAAAATAAGGAGCTCTTTTCTTCTTTCTTTTTTTTCTATGAAGAGGAACTTGGAAATTACTATGAAGTTTTACACATGCCATACAACTAATTCAAATTACACTATCCATATCATAAATCCCAGTTTTGATGTATCATAAACTACCGCTTATTTAATCATCTAACTATCAGATTGGTAGACATATATTGGACAATTAAAAATGGACAAAAAAAAATTCCAATGGTCCTATTTCAGCTAACGAGTTTCTACAAATCAGAGGTTAGGCT